>RJWH01005266.1:19241-81487 GCA_004363575.1 Solenodon paradoxus | reverse complement strand
CCCCGCCCCCCAGCACCCGCGCCGGCCTCCCCCCAACCCCAGCACCCGCACTGGCCTCTGCCCCCCAGGCTGCACATGTACAGGGCGAGCCCACACGGACTGTGACGTGAACGGTTGGCGAGAGCGCTCTGCTGTCCTGCGGGGACCACTCTTGAACGCTCTTTGCCAACAGCCAGCAAGACCACCGGTGGCACTCCGACACTGGGAAACGCTGGCATCTCGCTCACGGAAGGGAAGGCATCTGTCAGAGAAGAAAAGGCAGAAGAGGGGGTGCCCGGGGCGAGGGTAAGAAAGGACCCCGTGGCGGAGAGCTGTGTGGCGGGGAGCTGCGCCTACGTGCAGACTCCACACCCATCAGGACAAAGTGCCGAGAAAGGGCCTGACAACGCCAGTGCAGAGTGGCACTGCAGGGCTGGCAGACAGGCCACTTCCTTGCAGGCTGCTCACCGAGTGGGCCAGAATCCCACCCTAAGAAGCGAAGCCCCGCGCCCATAAGGTGCCGCGAGCAGCTCACAGCGGCTCCATCCGCACCCCCAGGACCCGCTAAGCAAACGAGTCAGACGGAAAAAGGTACACGGTACGTGGCTGCGTGCACATGGCATTCTGGGCAAACTATCCTGGCAGAAAAGAGGACAGTGGCTGTCATGGCTGGGGAGGGACTACTTACAAACCCGGTGACAAAAATAGTCACAGGGGAAGCCTGTTAGAGAAAAAGTAACCTACCTGTCAAATAAACGACACCCACCAAAACGCCCACACTTTGAGCACGTGGCCAGACAACGAAGCATCGCAGGATGTGCGGGGGGATCAGAAGCAGCGAACAGAATTATTATTGTAAATGGAGGGTAAACAAGTAAACAGAAATGACAAGCAACAGAGAGAGAACTTAAAAAACATATAATCTGTGTCCTTAAAGAGATCGCAGCAGATGCATTAATCACTCACTGCCATGCGAAATAATCTATTATGTGGTGTGCCCTGATGATGTAACGGTGGGTTCACCACCTCCGGCTGAGCGCAGTCCACACACACCCCAGGGGGACCCATCAAGACAAAGAACTAGTTTCCTCCTCCTCTCTCTTCCTGCCTGCCTGCACCTTTACTGTAGTAAAAAGTAACTTATTATAAAAATAAAGTTTTAAAGAATCTATCAGACAGCGAGTGTTCTCAGAAATCAGAAGGTCATTAAATTAGTAAATTGAACAACTCACCAGCAGAATCAACACTACAAAGCAGTGGGGCAGTGTCTGGAGAGCTTCTAGAATGCTTGAGAATTCTGTTTTTGCAGGGTTCTGGTCTGCAGTTAGATTATTACTCAAACAGAAAAAAACAAAACACTGGCAACCTTGCACCGTTTCATTGGGGGGCTGCTGGAGAACCCTGGGAAATGAATTCAGGAGACACAGGCACAGAGAGAAGAAGTTCCAAGAACTGCTGGCACTGCTGCTGTGCAGCCAGCGCAGATGTGAGGAGCAAGCTTCTAACACAGCCTCGATGTGCGGCAGCGAAGGATCTGTTTTATTTTGTGAATGACAAGAGTGGATTCTGTTTTCATTCAGAATGTGAGGGAGATAAGGATGAGGACTGGGATGTTCTACAGGATTGTTAAGTATTTTCTGCAGGCAAAGTATCTTCCTGGAAAATTGAAAATAAAAATGAAGTACTCATGAATCATATTTCTAAGCAGAATTTCTTCTTTGAGTTCACACACAATCCAAATTCTTTTGAAAAGACAGGTCTGGTGAGATCAAGTAAGGAAATAAAATTCCAAACTACTTCATGAAATCTCAGTAAAGCGGGGATGAAACGACCTCTCACCCACAGGCGCCGGTGGTGGAGCGGGGAGTGGATTTGTTAGTGTGCATCTTTTCAGATGTCAGTTCTGAAGCAGTTAAGTGCCTTCAATCTTCTAAAACGTAAGTGTAAAAAGCTCATGGAAACAGCAGAAATCACTGTGCAGCTGCTCAAGCATCCGCTTTGCGGAGGAATTACAAACCTGCACCGGTTTCAGAGTCTCAGTGACAACGGACTAGAACTTGATGAAAACATCTAATCCAAAAAGACACCAGGAGCACCTGCTGGCTAACAGCCATGCAAAAGCTACACTGTCACTTAACACTTGACAGGTGGCCAGAGACGTTCTGAACATCAATGCAGTTTCCTTCCCACTGGCTCACATACATCAATAAATAACTGTCAAAATCACATGAATCGCATCCTCTTGCCATAATCAGACCTACTTTCATCCTATTTTATTACTCTTTTTTCTTCAGAGGCAGGCAGGCAGGCAGGCGAGGAGGAAGCGGCTCTTTTACTTACTGGTTCATTCACTGGTCGTGGGCCCAGATCCCTGGTTTCTCCTGGTCTACAGCCCCGATCGCCAACTTAATGCTCAAGCCACGGGGTGCGCCAAGATCTACCATTTTTCAAAGTGAATAGTTACATTCCATTAATATAAAAGGTCATCTCACTTTTGTGACTGAAGTACAGAGGGGACCATTGTGCAGCTGGGGTCAGGGATTCTGAACATCTGAAGGTGTTGGCCACCCCAAGCGGTTTTGGGTAGGATTTCCGTTTCCTAGAATGAGTATTCCAATATGCTCACAGCAGATAAAACACACGCATTTCCCCCGCTGCTTCTGTACACATACTGCGTCTACCCAAACAGGAATGCAAAGGTAATGCAGAAACTGCAGACAAAAGCTAGCGTTTGAGGAATTCATTCTCAAAGGTCAAGTCAGAGGTTCTCAGGCAAGGGGAGGGGAGGGGAGGCTCATCATAGTGCATTTGACCGACGACAAAAAAAGGATCTATCTTTCTAGGTGAGGCGGCCAGTGCGTCTTTGGTAGCCACTCACATGTGCATGTGGGAGGGAACGAGTGCCACACGCAAGCGTGGCGGCTGTGACATTGCTCGGAGCTTGAGCGAAAGCGCCTGCACCACTGAAACGCTCGCAGACATGGATGAAGAAGCATGTGTGTTGTGACTGCTCCAGAAGGGCAAATGGAGGTGGCGCCTGTAAAATACAATGTGGCTTGAACAAGCATACTGGGAGGGGAGGGGAGGGGAGTGTCGTCGCTGACGTCCTGGTAAAGCTACAAAAGCAAAGGTCAGCTCGTCACCCGACAGCAAGCCCCAGTGAGTAGACACGGATTACAAGACCCTGCGCTTCGGTGACGAGTATGTAACTAAGATCAAGTTGACCACAGGTTGAAGTGCCAGGCCAGGGAGCATTCATCACACACCCTGCAGCCGGCGGACGTGAACACGCTCAGCTTCCACCACCTCCTCCAAAAGTCTGCCAAATCTCTGCTTGTAAATGATTTCAGGTGTTTGACAAAATGAAGACTGTTACCAAAAAGAGGGGCCTTGCAAGGACTGCGCTCTTCAAAAAGGCCAATGAGACGAAAGGCTGCGGCACAGCTCTGGATTACAGGGCCAGAGCCCTGAAGACCCCCCCGTCAGCTGGACGGAGTGCCGGCCAGGAGGAGACTGCCACGGCGGCAGCCAGAACGAGAACCTGGACAGAGGTAGAAGCAGCTATCGCACGCAGTAGCGTGCACTTATGGATGCGGAACCGGTCCCTCGGCGATTACACAAGAGCGTTTCAATGCTCAGGAAGCACTGCCAAGCACTCGGGGTAAAGGGTCACGGTGCACACCGCCAGCCTCCAACCTCAAGAGGGCACAGGAAAGAACGCACTGTCTGCTTGTGTGTGCACGCGGGCGAGAGCAGCTGGTCTGGGAACGGGCCGCAGCTCAGAGCAGCAGGTGACTGTAAAGCAGTAAACAGGCGCTTCTTTGTACTTTCTGTTTACGCAGCTTTTGCAAACTTGAAATTATCTCCAAATAAAAACTCTTATAAAAACTTACAGCTGGAAGTGCTCTGCTGTGCAGAAAACATGTACCTCTTCTCAGGTGGGCCCTAAGCACCCCTCCCTCTCTGGAGCACAGCACGTCTGTCTGGGGGAAGCAGCATTGCCGACGCCGGCCGGTGGGCAGGAGCAGGGCCTGGGCCCCGGGCTCCAGCTCTGGCCTCCGGGCTCCGGACCAGCCCTCGCAGGGTGTAAAATCCGGCCGGGGCGGCGGGTGCAGGCTGCACAGTACTCCACGCCCAGGAGGCTCAGAGCAGCTCCCCGGCAACGTCTGTCCTTCCTGACGTGCGCCCTGAATGGCCTACCAAGCACCACGAGACAATGGCCCCAGAGCTGGATGATAGATGAATAATGTCGCCTGAAGAGACAAGAAAACATCAGAGCTCCTTTCCCAGCTGCTGAGACACCCACAGGAAAGGCCTGCAGTCAGCAGGACAAACCTTGAGTCCCGCCCCACACCACGAGGAGCAAAGCTCGGCTGCCCTCATCTTCAACCCACCCTGTTTGCAGGCTTATTTGCTCTCTGACCTTTCTAGAGGCCATGAAAAACTGAAAACCAAGAAGCACTCAAGGAAGTGGGGCGCAGGGGGCAAAGCACACCTGGGATGGGACAAGCCAGCCGGTGAGCACAGCCCCTGGGCGAAGTGGGGTAGAGGGGAGGCCTCACTTCTGGAAGGCACTCGGAGACCTGGATCTGCAAACCAGGGAAGGGGGTGGGCACGCGGTAATCCCAGCCAAGGAAGATGAGAAGGGGCACCTTTCCCACTGGTCCGGAGACTCCTCGGGCAGACAGGAGAAACCCAGTGCCCTCGGCCTGGCACCAGGGGCAGCGTGCAGGGCGGCAAGCCCACCTGGAAGGGAAGAGGAAGGGAAGAGGAAGGGCCAGCGACAGATCAAGATGCCTTCTCAACAAGGCAAACAGGAGCTCCGCCTCCCACAGAAAAGCCACCAAGGAACATTCTGCAGGCTCAGGCGGCTGAGATGGCTGCGTGTGGACCGTGTAAAGTCCAAGGACCAGGTTTAAGATGGGGGGGCCCCAAATAAACAATGAAACACAAACATACTCCTCCCCCCGTTCTCTTCCTTCCTCTTTAGAAGGCAAACGAGCACTTTGCTGCAGGTGCCCAGTGCTTCAGCCTTCCAGGCAGCTGGCGCTAGCCCCCCCACCCCAGGAACAATCTCCTGGTACAGACACAGGGTGAGGCCAGGGGTGAATGAACCGTGGCTTATGACACGAGGGAAGCACAAGGCCCTCTGTTTCCCAGCCCAAGCAAGCAGAGTTTTGGGAGACAGGAGGAAACAGTAAGAATAAACTACTCTGAGCTCCGAAGGACATGCCACAAAGCCCTGGGTTCGAGTTCCGAGTCTGGGGGGAAACAACCAGTGCGAACAACTAAGTGTGGAAATAAAAACCTTCATGTTACCTCTGAAATGCGGATGCCCTGGACTATGCAACCTGGAAAGTTCTTCCCAGCTCCCAAAGAATCTGCTCCATCTAACAAGGACTGATTAACACAGGTTTGAAAGTGTCCTCAGATGACTACAGGTGACCGCACAGGTGACCTGGAGACGACGACATGAGTGACAGAAGTCAGACTGAGCGGGCCTAGAGGTGCAGGACATCCTGGGAGTGGCCCCAGGGCCCCAGGGCCCCAGGGACGTGGCTTGGGGCAGGGGAGTAACCACCAGGATGAACGGAATAAAACGCGTTCTCTTCCTCGCCTCCTGCCCGTCACCTCCTTTAAAGAAAAACAAGGAGGGGTAGCGGAGCACAGGCTGCAGGGTCCACTCACGCCAGGCGTGTGCAGGAGACGCAAAGCCCTAGCGCCGGGCAGCAGCCTGTGGTTGCTGGGGGCTGGGGGAGACGGAGTCACTGCTAACGAACGTGGGTCTTTTGGGGGAAAGAAAATTCATTTATTTTACTGAGTTGTTTATCCCGGCTGTTCCCCGCAGCCCCAGGTCCTGCGCCCCTGGTGTGTGACCTGCGTCGTCAGGGCCACCACGTGGGGTTTCTTCGGGAGGGGAGCGAAGAAGCGTCTAACTGGTGGCGGCGGCTGCCTGGCTGACACGTGCGCACCACTGAGCTGCAGACCATGGGGGATGCTCGCTCGTGGCCACGCGGCCGTCGCAGAAAGTTCCCAGGCAGCACGTGCACAGACCGTCCATCAGGCCCAGAGCTTGATGGACGCGGGTATCACGTGACAGTCACAGCACACTTTCCCCTCTGGAAAGCGGTGCAGGTGGGGACAACAGACTTGTCCTTTGGGGAGAGGACACGTTTCAGTCAGCACAGCGGGAATTTCGGTGATTTACCAGTTCGTGCTGAGCCCCAGCTGTCACAGAAGAAACACAGTGCGACAGGGTCGGGATATCAGGACACTCGCATTCGGAGCCCACGCCAGGGGGCTGCGAGCTGCTCAGTGCTATGAATGCAAGAAGCAGACACGGGGGCGGGGAGCACAGAAAGCCTGGCTCCTCGACGGACTGGCTGCACCGGAAATCTGCTGACCCGGGCACAGGGCCCTGAGCCCCCGCCCGGCACACACTCGGACAGCACCCTGCTGCTCGCGACTCGAGAGCAGATCAGCGCACCGCCGGGGCGGGCGGCGTGTGCTCCGTTCTGAGCACGGAGGCCCGACCGCCAGGAGGGCCGAGCTCTCACTCTCAGGTGGGCTGGCAGCCTGGCGGCGCGGCCTGTGCTCCGTGGGAGTCTGAGCTACAGCGCCTCTGAGTGGGCCTTCTCTAACACGTTAGCTACGTCACACGAGGGCAGCTGCGGTCTAACTGCTTCTGCTGTCTAAGCTGGGACTGACGTGCCTGTGGTGCAGCGGGTGAGTGCATCGCCCCCGAAGGACACACCACCTATCTCTGGGTTTGAGTCTGGAGGGGAACAACCAGTGCGAACAACTAAATATGGAAACGAAGTTTAAAAAGGCTTCTTACCTCCTCTAACTTCCTGCCTGCCTGCCTGCTCCCCTTCATTCCTGCCTGCACCTTTTCTTTAAAAAAAAAAAAAAAAAGTCGATTTAAAATGGGTATATTTACTCCACTATATTATACCTCAATCTGGTCAGCTGGTTTTTGCTTCACTGAGGTATGAATTAATTTGCTGATTAACTGATGATCATCTATAAGAAGGTGGATGGCACAGCTGTGTTACAAAAACAGGGAGCCTAGAATTAATCTTTCACTTAGATACGCAGACTTCAGTGCCCTGAATTTGTCAACAGGCACTTGATTGTCGGGTTTTTATGTCCTTGACCACAGACTCTTCCTAGCAGTACATACCACCCACCGAAGCCCTAGGGCACGCGTGCTGTGCTGTGTGCTCTCACTAGAGGGGCTGGCCATCACCGAGCGCCACTCAGACTGGCCCCACCTTTGTGAGTGCCCAGATCCCCAGGCTGCACTCAAGCCCCAGATATACTGAGGCCGTGACCGCCACTGCCACCGAATCAACTCTAGTGCTTCATAAACACAGTGCTCCAGGGGCAGAAACATGTACCTGCGTCTGTTCTACAGGATTCTGCACTTAATGAAACATGCTGGAACCGAACCAACGAAAGCTGCAATCCAGCGGCACGGGCACCTCCTCACTTCACAATGCCATGAGGGGTCTGCCAAACGCGCTGCAGACTGCTCGCGACGCAGGCAGTTCCCATCCCCAGCCGCAGGCCGCATGCTGCTTTTGAATTATCAGAAATTATGATCAAAAATCTTTTATCAGAAAAATGAAACAAAGATTTCAAAAGCCCCTCACTAAGGTAAATATATGGAGCTTGGGACATGAGCCCCCTGGAAGGGATGTTTGCATCCGATCAACCACAAGTTCTCCGAACAGAAGCAGAAAACCACCTGGTGCGGGGTGGGAGCTGGCCTAGCGGGGCAGCAGGGACAAAGGTCTGAACAGGCCTTCTCACATCTGACTCCACCGCCCTCAACTCACGGAGGGCGCCCAGACAACAGCTGCAGCAGCTCGGGTTCAGTGTCGGGCCTCCAGCACATTCTAACCCCTCCTTCGGGGCTCTGGAGGGCCTGCAGGAATCGCTGTGCAGGGCAATCCGTGACCCACGAACAAAGCTCCATCTCTGCAGGCCACAGGGGAAGACACTAAAGGGGCCACAGGAAGGAGGGCGAGGGCACCTACCTCCAGCTCAGGAGGCCGCCACCAGACAGAAGAAACTAGGTAACGCATTTGAAATGATCATTCACTTTAAAAGAGGCTCCAATGTTTGAACAAGGTCCAGAAACGCTTTCAAAATGGAAACTGTTTAAGTGCTTTGAAGGTTTACTGATCATCAACCACAAAGGCAGACGACAAAGCTAAAGCTAAAGACCAACTGCAATACAACTCAACTAGAAACAAACTGGGAAAAGTTCAACTCCCATGCGACTTCTGAGACATGACTTTTCCTCAAAGAAACTTCGCTTGTAAGTGAACTCACTCCCATTAACTCAGTGGAATGTAGCTTCCCTCCAAAACTCTGTTCTACCTGAAGCACCGCTGCCGTCCGTCATCTGCAGAGGGCATGTCCCGAGACCCACAGTGGCTGCCTGAGGCTGAGACTAGATCGATCACCCTACATGCACTGCTGCTGCCTCTGCGGGGAGTGTGTGTGTTTTAGGGTTTGATTTCTACATTCGGTACAATGACAGATTAACACCAACTAATATAAAATGTGTTCATAAGAACGTGTTCTCTCTGAACACATCTCATCATACCTGATATTTTCAGATGGAGGTTGACGATGGAATGCAAACCCCGGATAACAGAGGCCAGTGGGCCCTTCCAACCCGATCCAAGATCGCTTTCCATCTTCAAACTGGTCGGCCTCTCCAGCAGGCGTCGGGTTAACAGGCGCGTGCTCCTTCCCAGCACCCTCCTGTGCCAGCCCCTCTTCCTCCTTGAGACTAACCCTCGTGTGCCGCCCATGCACTCTCGCAGCTGCAGCTGTGCTGATGGATCCGAACTCACATCTTCGGCTCGAGTTGCCTGATTACATACACTCCAGTTCTGGCTTTCAGGCCGCCAGCCCCACGGCACTTCCACTTTCATGCTCCACTTTAAACAAAATTCAAAAGCTCCACTCATTTTCTCAAAATTTGACTCTACACTTAAGCTAAACTTCACACTTCTGCCGACCTCCTAAACGAGACACTTGGAAGATTAACATGAATTATATATCCTTTTAATCCCAAGTTTCTGGAACAAACTCAACAAAATATCAAAATATTTAGAAAATTATATTTGGTCACGACAGCACCCGCATAAATTAAATAAGTCTTCCAATTAACAGATCCGTAATAACATTCCACATGCTTCTGATCCAGACAAGTTCCCAATAAAGCAGACATGAGCAGCACAAAGCTCTGAGACCACATCAATCTCAACAGGTACTGAAGAGCAATTGGATTCATCTCTCCTTCAGCCTGTTTCTATACAGCCCAAGCCCCATCCCGCCTCCTCCATGGCTACATACCGACAATTACCACCAAAAGACCTAGTAAATGGGGGCACTTACGTGGACAGAATGGCCAGCAGTCCCTAAAACAGCTTGCCACCAAACTACACAAATTTCATTGCGTGCAAAAGGCATAAAGGAAATAGAGATGGATCAATAGCTATCTACATGTGTGCGTGGATATATTCCCCGTATTTTGCCATGTCTAATGTGCAGTTTTTGCGCAAATTTGTGAGGTGAAAGTAATAATGTGCATTACACATGGGTAGTACTGATTCCACATCTAAATTTTTTTCCCCTAAAAGTCTGGGCCAAAGACGTGGATGTGCATTACTCTGGGGTGCATTCATTATACATGGCAAAATACGGAACATACTTTCTTGAATGTTTCAGCAATATTTCTTGCCTTCAAAGAACTTGGCAGGAGGTGAGAGTACTGGGAAGGGAGACACAGCTAATGAATTACCAGTGTGGGTTAGTGCACATTAAAGGCATGTAGCACACAGATCTCATTTAATTATCTTCTTATTTCTAAACGGCTGTGACTCCTAAGCCTTTGTGGGTGGTGGCAGGTTTCCCTGAGAATCTAATGTAGGCAAAGCATGCTCGCTCGTGAAGAATGCACATACACACTTTTTGCCTATGTTTTTGGGACTTCGCAAAGCCTCTGGCGTTCCTAATGCAGCCCTGCTTCTCATACTGTGGTCCCCAGTCAGTAGTAAGGCATCTTCTTGCTTTGCTGGGATCGGATTGGATCTTACTAGGTCTGGGATCGGATGCCTTCCACTGACAAGCTCCGCAGCTGACTCGGAACGGGGTTCACATCGGACACCCACTGCTCCACCTTGAGTCACCCCCTAGTCCGACTATAAGGTAAGCATCACCCTTACACGCCCTCACACGGCGTGTATGGCTCATATGCCTCTGGAGCCTATTTTAGGTTGGTGACATTGATCCCCCAAACGGAGGCACATTTCAAAGCGACCGGCTCCTCCTGGGGCAACAGGTGTGAATGGGCTGTGCAGTCAGTTCCCGACTGCAGGTGCACAGACTCTGGACTCGCTGGCGGGGTGCGAGGGGCTGTCCGCGTCTCAGCAGGCAGCCTCATCTCTGTGCTATCAGGCCCCGGAAGTCCGCAGTGTGCTCACGGCCACCCTGACGTGACGCCGTCATGTGGCCAGCCCTGCTTACCCCTTGACACATAACTTTAGGCATCATCTCCTCAGGGAAATATTGCAGCCCCAATTTCTATCGGAACATGATTCAGACCTCATAGCAAGTCTCATTTAGCCAGATCTCTGTAAAGTAACCGTGATCCCATGTCTCAGTTCTCAGTTCCATCCACCTAAGCACAATACTTAGACTCCAGTAAACACTGCTGAGTGATGCAAATGAAAAACTTGAGGTTCAGACAGGCCTTGGGACACTACTGTTACAAGAGAAAAGAAACCAGACCCTCAAAGATATCACTGAACTGATGAATCAAACCAACCTTGAAGCCTAATCTACTCCTGGAATGTCTAGTTCCATGAGCCAATCAATCTCCAGCTTAAGGTATAAACCAGTTAAAGCCCGGCTTTAATTGTTATCAAAAGCACCCTAACACAGGAATGGAGAGTCCAAAGAGCAATAAAAGATAAAGGTTTGTTCCAAGTTCAGTGGTAGCAACCAGGAGATTAGTAAGACCATTCATAAGGCAAATCCAGGCTCATCTGCAGTGGAAGCCCTATTCACGCTCTGCCCACGCGGAAAGCACTCCTCCCTGATCTCTGTCTGCCCAAATCCCAGCCCCGCTTGAGGCCCCTCCTGACCCAGCTCCTTCCCTCTGGGAATTAATGCTGCAGCATGGAGCTCATGCTGTCTCTGCCACGTGGAGCTGGTGATGGGGGCCCCAGGACAGCCTCTCAGGGCTCACAGGACCCTATGCAGGACCCTTCGGGCTAAGAGGCCCCAGCAGAGTTCAGGAGCCCTCAGGACTCGGCCCCTGGCCCGCCGGTCTCTCCACGCCGGCACGCAGCTCTGCAGGCGGCACACCTGACACCAGCGGCCTGTCCACTGGCCTGGCTGCTCCTCACACTGCAGGGCTCAGCTCCAGAGGCTCCCCTTCAAGAGCCATTTTCCCAACAGACCTGACACAAATTCTCGTCTACAGATGACGAGCCTCTTCTCCACTCTCCACCGCGGACTTCCTCAACTAGAGAGAGTTTCACCATTCGTGACTTATACAGCAACACGGATTTCTGGAGCATCTATTATGATCTAGGCCCTGGGAATTCACAGCGAACAAAACAAACAAATCCTCGCCCTACTTAAACTGACATTCTGATAGGGAGGCTGAAAATCAACAAAATCACTGTGGGTGTTAGATACCCAGAGGAGCGGGAAGTGGCAGGTGCTGAGAGGAAGTGGGGCAAGAGGGCAGAAAGGCCAGTGGCCACGACTGTCCATAGGGCCATCCACCAAGGGCACGCAGCAGGAAGCCCCATCTGGGGCAGAGGGCCGCAGGTAGAGGCGACTTAGCCACACACTCGTTTTTGTAACCACAGCACCTGGCACAAAGCTGAGCAAAAAAAAAAAAAAAAAAACAACAAACAACTTGAGGAGAGCAATGGCTGGGTCAATCGCCTCTGAAGGAGCACAGGCCACATACTCCTGGGTTCAAGTCCCCGGGGGAACAACCAGTGTGAACAACCGAATAAAAATAAAATAAAATGCTTCCTCCTTCGCTCTCTTCCTGCACCTTTCCTTAACAAATAACTAACTTGTGGATAAACGACAACACTGGCTGGAATATCTGAGGGATGAAGGACCAGGGAAGTAAGAAGCAGCAGAAAGGCCGCTTGAGGAGCCCTCTTTCGAGAGCCTCATCGTCACAACACAGCTAAGCTCCCACCTCCGAAGGGCAACTGCTCTGCACTTACCTCTGGCGGCCACCGCATTTGCCGACCAGGTCAGCACAGTGTCACTGTCAAGGCCCGTGAACTGGGCCTGCGCAGGCGGGGGGCAGGGCGCACGCGCTGCATCGGCCAGTGGCCTCCGACCTCGGGACGACACTGGTACAGACGGCCTGAGAAGGAAAGCGCTCACTCTCCCATACACAAGCCAGCCACCGGATGCCAGGAGCAACAGACAGCGCGCTGGAAACCTCGTCAAGCGGCGCGGCAGTCGCCCCGCACGACGCGGCACTTAGCATCAGTGAGCAGACACGCGCAGCGCGGCCCTTCTCGCCGCACGCGCCTCACTGGAAGTGGCTTCTCTGCAGGCAAACGTGTCCCAAGCGGTTCTGTGTCCTGAACTAGAAACCCCGAAACAGACCCACGTGCGGGCCTAGACGCGCTGACTGGCCACCAGGCGCTCGCTGGGCTACCTCCCTCCACGGCTGTAACGACCGTGCCGGTTCCACGCACAGCTGGCGCCGGGGGGCCGCGCCGCAGTGCAGCGCAGTCACAAGCCCTCCTGGGCACCCCTACCTCGGAGTCTGCCAGGGCTCCTGTAGAACCAGCACCGTGGGGCACGCCCTCCACCCCGCGGCCACCGTCCTCCTGCCACTCTGGGCACAGGGCACCCTGCGGGCCTCCGTAAGGGGCACGCTGACCTTCAGAGGAAGGACAAGGCACCTCTGGCCCGAAGTCCCCGAACCCTCAAAGCTTGTGTGCGGAGACACACACGAGATTCCCTCTTCACAGAAAAGTGATCACCTGAGAAATCAACAGCAACAGAACCAGCAGTGCACTTGACCTTCTGTGCCCTCAGAAGTGAGACACCGCACATGCTGCTCAACACGTGCTGGAGAGGGCCGTCTAAGACCCCTTCCAGGGACAGGGACACTGCAGCGGCTGCACCTCCCAGGGACACAGTCAGCCAAGCCTCCGGCCCAGACCGAGTGCAGGGAGTGCGGCCACAGGGGGAGGAAGCGCGCGCCTGGCACGAGCCCCAGCCGGGCCGCCACCACCCGGGTGGCTGCCGCGAGGAAAGTCACGCTGGCAGGAAGCAAGAAGGAATCACGGCGGCACCAAATCCTTAGTCGGCGCGCCCTGGAGGAGCAGCAGCTACGTCAATGGCCCCTGAAGGTCACCGGCCACAGAACCTGGGGTCAAGTCCCAGGTCTGAGGGTGGAAACAATCAGTGGAAACAACTGAAGTGGAAATAAAATAAAATGCTTCTTCCTCCTCTCTCCCTGCCTGCCCGCATGCCAGCCTTCATTCCTGCCGCACCTTTCCTCAAAAATCAAAACCTGGAGCTGACGAACCAGGCCCAGCAAGAGCAGCAAGACTGCCTGAGGCAAACTGGCTCAGGTGGCGCCCGAGTCCGAGAAGTCGGTACTGGCTGGGCTGCAGTGACAGCAAGCGGGGGGGCGGCGCTCCGCAGCCCCACTCACAGCAGTGGTCAGAAGAGTGTCTCTTACGGTTCGGGGAACGTGTTTATCATATTTATGCAGTTTTTAAAACTGTTTTGTAACGCACAAACCCCAACGTGGGCCTCAGCATACAACAAAAGCTGGGTAAATGTTTATTAAGAAGGAATTAATTCTGCACACTCTGTTGGCTAAGAGATAAGGCCACCGGACACAGTCCACATTCACTCTAACGGACACAGGTTCAAGACCTGGGGCTGCAGGAAAACAACCGAAGGTGAACTGAATAAAATAAATACAAAAGGAATTAATTCACAAATAAATTGAAAAACTCCACTCGCACAGATTGAAAGAATACTGTTAAAATGCCCATTCCACTTAAAGTACTCTACAGGTTCAATGTAATCTCTATCAAAATCCCAGTGACATTTTTCACAGAATAAACAAACCTATATCACAAAGCTGTAGCAAACAAAGCAGCGTGATGTATCACAAAAACAGATTCACAGATCAATGACAGAAAGTCTGCAACTAAACCCACACATGGAAGACAAACTAATTTACAACAAAGGCGCCAAGAATATGCAATGGGGAAAGGGCAGGAGCTTCGATAAATGGTTTGGGGAAAACTGGACAGTCACACACAAAAGAAACTAGAACATATCTTAGACTATACACAAAAACTCAAAAAGAATGAAAATAAGATGGGAAACCATGAAAACAGACTTAGGTAAGGCCCTGCAGGAGGACTGGCAATACTTTCTGGCTACTTTATTGCAATAAAGTACTAACAAGTGGGTCTACAGACGGAAAAGCTTCTGCCAGCAAAGGAAAGCAGCAACAATGGGAAAAGCCAGCCCACCAGACAGGAATGAATGTTCGCCAGTCACATACCGGATAAGGGTTTAGTACCCAAAACATAAAGAACTCAGACAACTCAAAAGTTAAAAAAAAAAAAAAGTATTTAAAAATGGGCAGAGGGTATGAAGAGACATTTTTCCAAGTAAGTCACATCGCCAACATGCACACAAATGGGCCTCGGGCCCGCCTGGTGGCCCCGCAGGCTAGCACACCCTGGCAGCAATCCCACATACATGCCCAGGTCCTGGGTTCAACACACAGGGTCCAGGGCCAGGGAGACTAAACAATGCAAACTCTTCTTCCACTTGGCTCCCTGCCTGCCTGCCTACCTGCCTTCATGTCAGCCTGCACCTTTCCTTTAAAAAGAGAAACGGTGCTCAACAGGCACTAATCATCAAGGAACTGCGAATCAAACCCAACATAAGCTCACTACTGTCAGAGCGGCTGTCATCAAAAAGGAGAAAGAACAAGTGTTGGCAAGGGAGCAGAGAAAGGGACCCCAGCGCACTGCTGCTGGGAACGTGGGTGACTGCGGCCTCCATGGAAGAAGGGTGGTCCTCAGAACATCAAAAATACAGCCAGCACCTGATCGATCCAGCAAATCATGTCTGGGTATTTATCCAAAGAAAAAAACATGGATCCAAAAAGGCGTCTGCACCCCCATGCTCATTACAGCATATTTCCAACAGCTGATATGTGGGAACAACCGAAGCGTCCACTGATAGATGACTGGATAGTGTGTGTGTGTGTGTACACACACACACGCACACAATGTGATACAAGCACCATAATAAAACATTACTCAGCCGTAAAAAGGGAAATCTTGCCACTTGTATAGGGATGAGGCTTGAACACATTATGCTGAATGAAGCAAACGAGAGAAGGACGGTACCTGACCACCTCGGACACGGAGAATGGCTGGGGGCTGCCGGGGGGTGGGCAGGTGAAACGGAGGAGGGGAAGTGCAGCTGCAGTCACAGATAGGCCAGGCGCAGCGTGCAGACTGCCGTCAGTAACACCGTACTGTACTGTCGTCTGGAAGCTGCTGAGTAAGCTGTCAACACTTCTCATCACAAGAGCAGCGTTTAACAGACCGGGCCAGCAGGGAGCGAGGACGAAGCCCTTCATGTACTTAGTTGTTCACCCTGGTCGTTCTCCCGGCCCCAGGATGTGAACCATTCGCTGGCCTCGGAGGACTGTTGAGGGTGGGCTCTCTGGCTGCATCAACCCGACTCACACGCCCCCGGAGGAAAGCCCTACATTTTCCCCTTAAAGTTTTGGGAGTTAAGATGCTCAGGGTGCTTAAGTGATCTTCCGAGATCAAATGCAGTCTTAGCTTGGGGCACCTGGGCGTCATCGCTCCTATCAGTCCCACCACCTACCCTTCGATTTCAGTCTCAAACTTATCACCGGTGCCCCAGCATGCATCTTGGAAACCTGTCCTTATATTCTCCCACAATCACACTTATCCTGCTTCTCTGCCCAAATGTCACCTTTCCGGAAGAGACTTCTTCCCAGATGTCCCCTTTCCGGAAGAGACTTCTTCCCAGCTGCCCTGACACAATGTCACACTCTTCTTTCTTCAATTCACCTTACATCTAAATATCTCTTGGGTCATACCATTACTCTGCACCCCCTGCCCCACTAGCCAAAAGACCGGGAACCCTCCTAGCCTGATCTCCTTGGAGCACTGGGACCCATCAGTCTAGCATGCATAGGGCTGTTGGAATGTCACCAAAACTGCAGCCTGGTGACAAGGGTCCACACTCATACTGTGCCTCTTCCACATTTTCCTCTGGACAGACAGAACGCTGAGTAGCTGTGAGGTTGGGCAGACCCATCCACCTCTCCCTACAGCACTGAGCTCAGGACATAGACTGAGTTCTCCCAGGAGCTGCAAATTCCCTCTGGCCACAGGCAGTTCCCACTGTTCCATGCTGGGCATCACTAAGTGGTGCTAAGGCACCATTTCCTTGACATCCGTTCCCAAGACACACAGCACAGAGGTTCCCTTCCTCGGGGACAGCCTTCAGTATGGAATGGCACAGGCATTACTGCAATTATCTGATTAGCAGAGCCCTCCCCTCCGCAGTCAGCTGCTCCCGGTAAGAGGGATGATGCCTGCTTTCGCTCGTGGCACCATCCTTGGTGCCTGATACGCAGCAGCTGCTCAGGAACCACTGAACGGACGAACGGAAGTTCTTGACTGTTGCTGACACGTCTGCCACAGAAGCATGTCCATCATGAGATCTGCCCGTTCGCTGGCCGCTGCCGCCACGCTGTGCTGCGCCCCAGCAGCACAGGCACTGTCTCCACACTGTATTCCTGACACCCAGCCACCAAAGCCCGCGTGTCGCCAAGGAGAAGTCTTACATGCGGTTCGAAGTGTCTAACATCCCAGAAACTGATGCCAAACGAGGTAGCAGCGATTCGATTTTGCATTTTATTAGACGTGGCGGACTATCAAGGCCTCAGGGGCAAGAGGCCTGGTGGGCAGTGGGGGTGCTTTATCCTTTGCCATTGCAGTCCCTTTTCAGAAAACTGAGGAAGGAAACGGGATTTTGATGACGACAGCGAAAACCCCTGGTTAGCAGGTGCCTCCTATTCCCTCGGGTCAGGGACCTACCAGCCTCTCCCGTGAAAGAGGCTGTGTCCACTCCGAGATTCGACATCTGAACCAGACTCTTCATGGTATGAACACTTGAGAGCTTGGCTGCTATAACCAAAGGCTAACTGCCTTCCAAAAAAAAAACCTTTTTTAAAGGAAAGGCACAGGCAGAAGTCAAGGCAAACAGGCAGGCAGGCAGGCCAAGCGAGAGGAGGAAGAAACTCCACCAGTCACTTCTAGAAAAACAGTTGGGCACAGCGAAATACGCAGAGGATTTATAAGTCCAGAGGCTACTTCAGAGTCCCTCCTCGTTTACTTAATGCTACATGACTACTGTAGTCACCATCTCTCTGGTCTCAACTTTATTCATCTGTAAAACAGGACAGTAACAATACGCTACAGAGTTGCTGTGAGAATCAAGCTATGGCACTTAAAAAACATGCACTTGATACATTGTAAGCCTTTCATCAAAGGATGACTGCCATAAAGATCAGAGTTTTCTAAGAATTATGCTCTACCCTGTCCCAGAACACATCTACCCAGAAAGCCTATTTCAGGACAGACGGACACGGACACACACCCCCTTGGCAGACATCTAAGGGGAATTACTACTTAAAATGTCAAGAGAACTATTTTACAATATTGGGCAAGAATCTCCAAAACCTCTAGAATTAACTTTATTTTCATATTCTCTTCTTTCCCCCCAAACTTCAACATATCCTGTCAAAATGAAAGGTGGACACTTTCAGAACACATTCTAATAATATCAGTTCTCACAAGAGACTCACTTTTCTCTCACCTGAGTTGTCTCCTGACAGTTATTAAAATACCAAGTAAATTCACAAGTTAATTAATCCTGTAAATATAAATGATTACAATAAGACTTAAAAGGTGCCCATGCCCAGGGCAAAGGGTGCTGTCATGTTAACGGGGACAGTAAGCAATGACTGCCGTCCGCTAGACAGACAGGAACAGGGAAATTCCTGCCGGCATCTAGCACGTGCTCTTGGAAAGCTCCTGTCCCCAAGGTCTGTGGCTTGCCAAATGCAATTCATACTGAAATTTGGCTTTATTCAATATATTCTAATACATAAGAATTACTTTTGATGGGCACACGCAATAATGGTAAACTTCTATTTTTGTGGCGTGAGACGACTGAGGAGAAAATGGCCCCAACAGCGGCCCAGCCACTCGCAGCACAGCCAGCTCATCTACTGCTCCGGGAGGGAGCACAGGTCTCCTCCCCGCCAGCCGGCGTGTCCGCAATAACAGGTCTGTGACACAAACCCCTCTATTCTGTTTTCATGTGTATTTCTTCTACATTCAATTTCTTATGTAGGGCATTCCTGATACGCCTTATTACTCGATTAAAAAACTGTTTTACAGTCGCTCCAAAGAGAATGTTTGGAGCTGTCACAACAAGGCGCTCTGTGCTTTGCAGACTGCCTTCCAGAAATAAAAGAGCCAGGGCATACTGACTGTTCTGCATCTAATACATATGGATGAAAAGGAGGCTACAAGAAAAGCAAAATCTCCCACCACCAGACATGTGGGAGAGAGGGGGACACAAGCTAGGAAGTTAGAGGTAAAAATTGGATATGAAAGGCACAAGACTAGAGACACCAGCCTCTGTTTTAGGAGGCATTTTCATTTTTAAGTGCACTAGTTGTGAGAGAAATTTTAAATCAGAGTGTGGGCTCAGCAGACAGCCTTCCTCCAGCGAATACTAGAAAGATACATTGAGAATGGATCTGAAAATGACAAGCAGTGATTCGCCGGCAAAGCTCAACAGCGACAGTGTGCGGCAGCCGCTGCCAGTGGACGGGCCTCACGTGCCTCGTCACCTAACAGTTCTCTAGCGAGCAGAGGGCAAGTTAGGCAGGTAAGCGTTAATCCTCTCCACATCGCCTTCCCTTTCAGCCCCGGACCCACCCCCACCCACCTATTCCCAGGAGAGGACCGGGCAGGGCCAGTGGGGAGCTGGGGAGCGGACAGCTCTGGGTCTCTCCAAGTTCTTCTGGAAAGGGCAACTTTCTGCTAGTCAGAAAGCAGCCAGCTCTCGAAAAGTCTACATGCTGCAGATGCCACATCTAGGTTTATGAAAAGGTCTACAATTTCTGATCCTTGAAACAAATACTAGGAACACGCCCCATGGACCAGCTTTACTTTGCCCACACTAGTTCTCAATCCAGCCTGTACTGACAGAAACGGTCACAGAAAGGCCACCGGGAGATGATGTCCACAAACAGGAAAACTGCAGCCCAAGCACATGTAATGCAAGTCTTTGGAAATGAACATCTACACTGCTGAAGTAGCACTAAAGTGACAAACGACAGTAATCCAATGGCGCAAGGCCAGTGAATTCCATTGCGAAAGATTTATCTGTTTTGTGCCACCGTGATTCTTGCATGTGTGGCAGTAAATAGAAATGTAACAGTCGAATTACACAGACCGAGAAGCGGGTCCTCCCTACTGCTCAGTGCACCGGCACGCAGCCTCCACGGTGGACCACTTCACGCCACGTGAAAAAGCACGTTCGTGAACAGAAAGAACTTAGGCGTCTGAGACTTGTTAAGGACGAACCGACCCGGCAGCACTCACTGAAGTGGAGATGACAGACTCTTCCTCGGTTACCTGACACTGTACCGTGAACACAGCACTACGCGCGTGTTCCCACAAAGCCTGGCATCAAAGAATCATTAAGGTCTGTGATCGTTTTCTCTAAATCGCATCATTTCCACATAAAAGAACGCTGGAATGTGCGTCCCAACTCTGGCTCCGGGGAGGAATCGAGAAGGTGTCCACTCACAGTCACTGATCCCAACACGGAGCCGGAGCCTGAGCCTGAGGGCGGGGCCCTGGCGGCGCGTATCTGCCCTGTGGTCTGAAGAGACCACTGAGGCAGCCATCCACTCACAGCCTGTTAACAACATTCCCAGTCTTAGGCCACCCTTTAGGAGTCTGTGGTAGCTATGCAAAGGGGAACTGGCATCACCACAGAGCCTGCCGTATGTCAAACAATTTTCTTTACTTCAGCTGTTCACTGCGAGACTCCAATAAAAATGTATCTTTCAAAAATTACTAATACAGCTGTCAGTGACAGATATTCACCCATATATCCCGCCATGTGCTGCACACGGAATCCAAGAAATTCCACAGTGTAACACTTCGGGGCCTCTACTGCAAGGTGCTGAGAAGGGGAGAGGGGCAATGGGGAGAGGGACACTGTGCAGAGGCCTGACAGGCACGGGGCAGAGGGCCACACGAGGAGGAATTTCACTGTGAACGGCTTCAAGGAGGACACAAATGTCTTCTGGTTTAAGGCCGAACTGATCAGTTCAAATTAATTATCCCAAGTCATTCCATCGGTTCCCTCGTTCCCTCGTGACAACAAATATTCATGATTAGAGACACACTTGCATTCCACACTTGCTGAAATGCAGCAGCTCCCTTCAACCTGAGAACAGGATTCAAGCGTTAGGTTCCAGTGGAATGGGACACAGTCTGGAAGTGTTTAAAACTGTGCAGGGCCTTTACTGTTACTCTGTGCTTGTCATTCCCAATAGCAAACAAGTAATTCGCATTCGCATAGCACGGTGCCTACCGCCTGGAAAGCATAGCTGTTGAATCACGAATGGCCATTAGCGTTGCAAGACAGTCTTAGAACAATAAGCAACTAAATAAAATAAAATCAATCAATAAAATGCTCAGACTGACTCCAGCAGGGTCCAATCATCAACTCTTGCCACAGGATTTCACTTCTTATTTTCGTTACTATTCTTTTAAAAAGAAGTTTTTGAGACATCGAATTACCCTTTGCTACCAGGCTAACTTAAAATCATTTAAATAACTCTTTAAAATATTAAACCCAAAGCGCTGTCAACATTTATGCTCAGCTAACTTTTGCCATATTCACATTTTCTGAGGCTGTTGTGTAAGCCACACACTAGACATACAACGAATGTAAATGAAGTTACAACTATCTGCATATATGGCCAGTAAGTAAAATTTCAACTAATTTTTCACTGTGATTGGTGCTTATAATAATGGAAGGGAATTATGCCTAAATAAGCTTTCATTTCCAAACCACTACCAATATAATATTCAGTTTTAAGTTGAGAAAAAGGCAAATGCCGAACCTCTTAACCTCTTAAAAAAAAAATCTTTGAATTACATATTTGTTTAAAAAAAAAGATTAACAATTAGTAAGCAAAAAAAAAAGTTAAAAAAACTGTGCAAATAAGTATATTACTTACAATAGCAGATGTACAAGCAAAGAGAAAGCTAAAGGGAGAAAAAATGCTCTGGTGCAAACTAAAGAATAAAAAATTGAACAGAAGTGCAGCTTTATAATTCCTTTCATGTTTTCGGGTATTAAATTCCACCACGCACCTTAGTAACAACAGGTATTAAGAGTTCGACCTCACTTGCGAAAGAGCAACAAAACCCAATTGCTCACAGCTGGTTACGAGGGCCTGGCAACCGTTTCCCAAAGAGTTACTTTGTCTCCTCTGCCCGCTGACTGCCAGGCACCGGCAGGTGTGAAGGTGCGCGCCCGAGCAGCGCCGGAAGCCCGGCCCGTAACAGCACGCGCGCCGCGCCCGCAGCGCGACAGCACCCTGGGGGTGGGGAGCACGAGCTCCGTCCGCACGTCCAGCTCGCGGGAAACCAGGTGCGTGGGTGCCGGCCTCTCTTCCCACCCGGGGTCCGCCGGACTCGGGGGGATCGTGCAAAAGATGTCAGTCACCCCCCGACGGGGTCCGAGCGCGGTCCCCGCGACGCACCCCGAGTTTTCTGGGCAAAAGCAACCTCGGGCTGCTGCTCCGCAGGCTCCCGAGGCCGGTCCAGCGGAGAAGGGCGCCCCCGTCCCCGCGGCTCGTCGGCGGCCGCCCGCAGTGGCCCCTGCAGCCGCGGCGGCCTCCCAGGTGGCGGGCGGCGGGCGACCAGGGCCGCGTTTCCACGCCCGCCCGCTCGCCCGGTCTGGCCGGCCGGCCGGCCGCGGGGTGAGGCCCTCCCCGCCCCAGCCCCGTGCACGCGGGGCGGCAGGTCGGAGATCGGGGCCCGGGTCTGGGGACGGGGTCGGCGTCGGGCCGGGGTCCTGGGTCCGCAGTCCGGGGTCCGCGCTCCGCGCTCCACAGTCCGCGCTCGGGCTCCGGGCTCCGGGCGGGCTCGGGCCTAGTCCCGGCGGCGTGTCCCGGCGCCCTCCCCCACTCCGCACGCTCGCCCGCGCGGCCAGGCGGGGCGCGCCCGCCGCCGCCGCCGCCCGGCGCCTTCCCGCCGAGGCGCGGGCCGGCCTACCTGCGGCTTGCGGAGGGCCATGGCGGCCCGCTCAATGGGACGCGGCGCTGCCCGGCTGCTCACGCTGCTTCCCCCGCCGCCGCCATCTTCTCGCCCGCACAGACACACTCGCATCGGGCGCCGCGCCTGCGCACTGGCCGCGCGCCGTGGGCGCGGGGAGGCCGGGCGCGCGCGGCGCATGCGCGGCGGCCAGTGGGCGTGCGCGGCGGCCGCGGCAGGCTGGGTTCTGGGCCCGCGCCCCTGTCCGCGGGCGGACGCGCGGGCGGACGGGCTGGGGTGATATCTCCACCGCGCGCGGAGAGCGGGGCTGCTCACCTGCTGGCGGCGACCTGGGGGCTGGGCGGTCCTCCGGACCGCCGGCTGGGCCAGGGCGTCGCGCCTGAGGTCAGCCCTGACCCCGAAGCCCAGGCCGCCCAGGGCGGGGCTCTCGCGGGGAACGCTGAAGACCCGGAGCACCCCAGTTATGCAGATCATTCTGCCGATCGGGCAGTCCATTCATTAAATTATTCACTCCTCATTCATTCCACCACGTTGTCCCGGCGCCTGCTCTGTGCCGCGCCTTGCACTAGACATTGGAGATTTGGTGTTTTTTTAAATGAAGACAAGAAAGGTAGACCCTCGGCCTTGGCAACTAGGAAGCACTGAGAAAGTGTTACTGTTACACACATACATGCAGAGTGAGTTTACCATCTAGTTGGCCCTCTCCTCCTCTTTCCTAAATCTTTGGTTTCCTCATCTATGTGTGACACTGCTAAAATGTCTTAACGCAGAAGATTTCTGTAGGGATCGTATCAGTGAGTGCCCTGGCCCAGAGAGGCGGCCCTCAATAAAAACAGCTACTGCTCGTGTGTCATTTGTTATTATTTGTAACCATTGTTACCATTACTTCTGCTACACACGTCAGCCGTGGCCAGACACAAGGATCAATGGTGGGATGCATTCCCACATCCCGCAAGACAGGGCCTGGGCTTTTCAAAAAATGAGAAGTGTTGGCAGGCCCTGGTGGAGTAGCAGTCAGGTCCGCTGCCCCCTGCCGGTGCAGTCCACAGACATACCAAGGACACGTGAACCCGGGGCCAAGGGTACAACTAAAATGAAAAATAAGCAGAATTCTTCTTCCTTTCCCTGCCTGCCTGCCTGCCTGCTGACCTTCATTCCTGCCTGCACCTTTCCTTTAAAAAAAAGGAAATGTGTCCGTGTTCTAGACTAAAAGACCTAAAAAGACATGACCAAATGCCATACGTGAGTCTCAGGTCATTGTTTCCCCAGCTTTCCTAGTACACATTTTCAAACACAACAGACAAGTTGCTAGTACCCATATAGACCCCAAATTGTTAAACTTTGCCTTGTTTTCTTTCTCTTTGTATGCTTGTGCTTATGATTTTATTTTTTGTGGAAACATTAAGAAATAACACGCGGACATTATAACATTCACCTGAAATTCTTCATGTACATATCCTAACAATAATATTTCGCATGAAGTTACTATCATCACACTATGATAATTACCAATAATTCACTACAATCATCTATAGCCAAGTCATACTCAAATTATCCAACTGTCGGGGAAAAAAAAAAATCTCCAGCTTGAAAAACACACCTAGATGCAATTTTTTTAAAAAGGAAAGGTGCAAACAGGAACGAAGGTGGGTAGGCAGGCGGGAAGAGAGAAGAGGAAGAAGCATTTTATTTATTTTTATTTAGTTGTTCACACTGGTTGTTCTCTGCAGGCCTAGGACTTAAACTCGGGGGTAGGTGGCCTGTGCTCCTTCAGAGACAATTGACCTCACTGCTACTAATTGGGAGGGCATGCCTTTTTTTTTTTTTTTTTTTTTTTTTTTTTTAAGGTAAAATGCAGGCAGGAATGATGCTGAGTAGCAGGTAGGCAGGGAGAGAGGAGGAAGCATTTCATTTTGTTTTTTTTAGTTGTTCATCTTGGTTGTCCTCTTTCACCCTGCTGTTTGCAAACCCGGGGCCATGTCTCTCGGGGAAAACTCTGCTAGTGGCTGTTTGAGTGTTGGCACCAAAGGACTGCGCTGTGGGGCTCAGGGCAACAATACCTATTTTCTCAGTGCCCTGCAGACCAGAATCGGAAATCAAGGCATCCCACGATTGACGCCCCGCCAACAGATCCAAGGGAGGTCTGCCCCATGCCATCCTCCAAGGCAAACCTGGGTGTGCCTCGGCTTGTGACTTTGTCACCCCATCTCTCTCTCCCTGGTCATGTGGCCTGCTGGTCTGACTCTGTCTCTGGTCTCTGTGTCACTTAAGAAAACCAGCATTGAGGAGTTTCGTAAAGAGCCCAATAGAATATCAGGTTATCCACTTAAGCCGCTACCTATTTAGAGCTTGCTCTGCTGGGCACATTATCTGAAGTCCATTTATTGTTAATCATCGACATCAACACAGCCCAGCCACAGGAGGGGATCCTGCTCACGCAGCCAAGTCCGGCCTCTCACTGAATGGCACCATCCCGACCCCCCAGCATCCAGACACCGCCCTCTTACAGGAGCTCAGTCCCCAGAAAGCTGCTAAAGAAAGGGGTTGAAGGAACACGTGAGGAGCACCGCCTGTCTGGATTACACCCTTAATTCTGACTGCAAGTCACCTGGAGGCTTGGCGGCTCCCCACTTTTCAGAACTCCTACAGAACGAGTCCCAGGTATCCTGTCCACCTCCCAGGGTACAAACCAAGATGATGAGAGTTGAGGAAGGCGACTGAATTGAAATCACATCAAAAGCTCCAGGAATGCAGTGTCATAGCATAATTCATGAGCTTTTCATTTGTCGTGATCCAGTCACCCCCACAGACCTTTCCCTTTGTCGTTCAGCCAAGAGCTTCTCATTTTCCACTGGGTTTCATCTGGCATAGGTTTTTCCTCTCTGCCAGACAGACAGCTTGTGGGGGAGGGGGCATTCTTTCAGTCTCTGTTAGCCCACCAAGTACGTGTCCTCTCCGTTCTAAAGGCGACGGTGATTGTTTTAACAAAATGAAAAGATGTAAGAGTGGAAGGAAAGCAGGAAGCAGGTAGGAAGGAAAGGAGAAGACCAAGAAGCATTTTTAATTAATTTGTTTCATTTTGCTTTTTCCTCAGGCCCCGCATCATGAAGTCAGGTCTTCCGGCTTTGCATGGTGCGATGCTGGAAATCTCAGCTGCCTCCTTAGGTGACCTCCTTATGATTTTTCTCTTTCTTTCTTCTTTTACTTTTTTTAAGAGGAAGGAAGCAGACAGGAATGAAGGTAGGCAGGCAGCAGACAGGGAGGAAGAGAGGGGAGGAGGAAACATTTTATTTCTTTAATTGTTCATGTTGAGCTGTTCCCCTGGCCTGGGCTGTGAGCCTGGGTCTTTGAGCTGTACGTGGACTGCACCCCAGGCATGGGCTTAACCCCCGAGCCACCAGAATGCACCTTCTTATGATTTTCTTTTCCTTTTTTTTTTTTTATTTCTTTCTCTTTCTTTTTTAAGAAAAGGTGCAGGCAGGAATTAAGGTTACTATACAGGCAGAAAGACAGAGGAGGAAGAAGCACTTCATTTTATTTAGTTGTTGACTCGGGTTGTTCCTCTGGCCCCATGAACCTGGGTCCTTGGATGCATGTGGACTGTGCTGGCCGAAGGCAGCTGACCAGACCACTGCTCCACCAGGGTATCTATCTTTGATCTCTTGATATTTTCTTTCCTCTGGCTTAAGTTATAGTAAGGATGCAGTCTATAATAAATCTGCTTGTGTTACTAGTAAGGTTTCCGATCAACAACAGGGTGTAATGACTAAGGTTTGAATTGTCCACCATAGGGTGTAGGGTAGGGGGTCAGCAGTGTAAATACCTACACATGTGTCCTATATTTCTATTGTCCCACAGGTAGGCTTCTTTCGACATCATTGAGAACATTGCCATGACTTGGCGGACGCGGAGCACATTTTAGGGGGATCACAGGCACGTTTCCCAGAGGCCGTGGCTCAGCACAGGAGGCCCCGACCACTATGAACTTGAGCCAGAGACTAAGTGATTGTCCGGACGCCGGCTGGTTAGTTAAGGGGGTCAGTCATGGGGTTTCCAGTTCTGCCCCAGCCGCCACCCCCACACGGTGCTCCGGAAGGAGGGGGCAGCCCTCGCTGCCGATAGAGCCTCGACACCAGGAACCGTCCTGGGCGCGCAGAGCGGGCTGCATGAATGCCTCGTAAATCCAGGAGGTACTGGGCCCAGAAAACATTCCTGGGTGGCTAGAGTCTAGCCAGGCGGCATCACCTGCTGGAGCCCCAGAACCCACCCTCCCATTTCTCCTGCATAGAGATTGTTTCTTCCCATTCAGTTCAAACTCGGTTTCCCCAACCTGACCAGGTGACCCACTCAGTCTGAGGAGCAAAATGAGCGCCTTGCCTGGATGCTGCTGCTGAAAATCAGCCCCCGATGAAGTCGCCTGTGCTGTGCCCCAAACCCAGGTTCCACTGAATTCCTCGGTGCTGGCCCGGAGATGGCATCTTAGCCCTGTCAGTCGGCAATCTCCTGCTCAGCATGAGGTGGGTCATCTGCCACCCCCTAAAGGAAAGCCAACTTGCAGGAAATGACTGGCCCACTTTTCTGCTTCGTCTGTTTCTGCGCCCTTCTGCCGACAAAGACTTGCATTTTGTCTGGCTCCTCAGCTCTTTCCCCTTTGCTAGGTCAGATGCTGCCTGGTTGGTGAATCACTCAACAGAGACATTCAATCTTTACATCTGACTCCATTTTGCTTTTAACAAGAGCGGTGCCCTGGAAGGAGCAGCGGCCTCTTCCTCCCATCTCCACACAGCTGCCAGAGAGATCCTGTTACACTCGGATTTGATTCCGCCCCTCCTCTGCTTAGAACTTTCTGCTGGCTCCCACTGCTGCGTCAAAGCCAGTCCAGACAGTGGCCAGTCAGAGACCCGCTGTTGATCCCTCCGCTCCTCCCCTGCCTGCGCGCTGCCCTGACCCGGCACCCAGAAGTCGGCAGAATCCACAGAACCAGCAGAGCTGGGGTCGCACAGCACCGGGAGGGGTGGTCTGTAGCAGCAGCAGAAATATGCACCCACTTCCATTTTAAAATCTTGCTCCCCCTGTGGGTGTGCTCCCCCACTCCTCCCCCAGGGACAAGCCCCACACCCTGCACCCTGAACCCCACACCCGGACCAGCTAGTCAGAGAATGATCATCCTCTCTGAGCTCAGAGCTCGAACATGGAGGGTTCCTGACCGGAGCAAACCCTTCCCAGGACGTGCCAGAGCCGCTGCCCGAGGAAGACAGGTGATGTGACTGCCGCCTTCTAGGGGCACCCTGGGGCTTGGCGCCTGCTTCTCTGCCGCCTCAGGTGCAAGCTGACATGGGGGGGCCTGACCAGAGCTCAGGCCCCCCACACACACCTGTTTGTTTTTCTACTTTGGGTAGAGGTTCTGTCACCTGCAGCCAAACAAGTGACATAAATACACCACTGCTGCATGAGTCTCACTTTCTGAAAGTGACACCTGTGACCTCATGTGCTATGTGGCAAGCCCAGGCCAGAGGGCCCCCAAAGCGAGTCCATGAGGGAGGCAGCAGGTGGAGGGGGAGACGGAGGCCTGTCTACATAGTTCTTGAAAGGAAGTCGAAGTAAGCCCAACACGGAAAGGCAAATCAAAGGAGGAAAATCATTTTATCTCTAGGGGACAAAAGTCATCTGCAATTACTAATGCTCTGCAAGTCAACATCTGACTTGACAGAGTCTAAGCCCTAATAGTAGATAGTAAGTCAAACAAAGTGATTTCTCCTTAGAGCAGCAAAGTATTGTGGTTTGTGGTCCAAATACGGCCCCTGGCTTGTTGATGTAAATAAAGTTTTATTAGAACAGTCACACCCAAGAGTCTGTTTACCGTCTGGCTGCTCCCCTCATGCAACAGGACTCTGAGGTCTTGTGACAGAGCATCTGGCCCACAGAATCGAAAATCTTTGCTATCCGGCCCTCCCTCTCTAGACAAAGTTTCCTGGCTCTTTGCTAGGGCTGTGGTTTTAAAGTGTGGTCCGCAGACCATAGCAGCAGCCCCAGGTAGAAACGCAAGCCCTGACTCCGAATCAACAAGAGCAGGCCCTCTGGTCGGTGCTGGAGCCCTGAGGACCAGGCAGCCTTGGACTGGTTTGAGGCCGTGGCTCTAATAACCTGGTGTGGCATCTGAAGGACTTTCACCATCCCAAGTCCAGGGCGGTGTTTCTCTATGAGGCACACGCGCAAGAACGTGATGATGCCGAGGCAGGACGTTAAGCTACTCTCCTGCCATCGAAGCTTTTGCACAGGACCAGGGATCGGATTTTCACTCAGGCAGACAGCTCCCGAACTGTCAGGAAAACCAGCGGGGTGCGTGGGGAGGGGCCAGGCTAGAGGAATGCAAAGACTTGGGCGTGTGACCAGTCAAGATCCTGTAGCTGAGCCCTCAGGTGGCTGAGACGGCTGGGGTGTGGACCGTATAAAGCCCAAGGACCCAGGTTTGAGACTGAGACCAGGGCCGAGACAGGAAGATGGAATTGTGGAACAAAATAAACAGCTAACTAAATAAAAATGCTGCTTCCTGCTTTCTTTTCTTCCTTCCGTCCCCTCCCCGCTCCCTTTGTTTCTCCCTCCCTTCTTTCCTCTCTTGAAAAAAGTAAATGGTATGCACTGACAGGGGAGCAGTTAGGTCTGCCTCCTCCAAAGGAGCAGAGTCACATACGTCCCAAGGACCCAGGTTCACATCCCAGATCTGAAGGGAGAAACCAATGTGAAAAACAAAATAAATAAAAATTTAAAAATGCTTCTCCTCCCTTTTCCTGCCTGCTTGCCTACTCATCTTCATTCCTGTCTGCACCTTCCCTTTCAAAAAAATAAAATAAAAAACAAAGCTCATAGGCACATGCCAGGCTGGAGTCACTTTGTGAGCTCCTGGATACAGCCATGCCTGCAGCTGGAGAAAGCGATGGACTTCCCACTAAGGCCATCCCGGGTAGGATGCCACATGCCATAGAGGAACTGGGTCACAGGAAAGGGTGGAGAGATGCTGAGGTCATGGACTCCATTCCTGGCTGGGAGACAATGTTACCCTAACACCTTATTTCAATTTGTGAGGCTGGGGGGCTGGGGCGGTCACGAAAAGGGCTTTTAATTGCAGAAACCCTCCCTGCATGCTCTCGGTCTGAAACCCAAGCCCAGGAGTGATGGCTCAGCTGGAGTCACAGTGTTTTTGTCTTGTCCATCAACACATCTCTGTGACAGAGACCGTAGGGACAAGGCACTACTGGCAACACGGTATGGGGCTTAGATCGCCACCTAGGAGGCTTCATTTGGGATCTGCTCCCTTGACAAGCATCTTCAGAAAAAAATTTTAAGGAAAGGTGCAGGCAGGAATGAAGGCGAGTAGACAGGCAGGAAGAGAGAGGGGCAAGAAGAAAATTTTATTGTACTTTATTATCTTATTATCATCTTAGTTGTTCCCCCGGACCCAGGACCTGAATCCTGATCCTTGGGATGTGTGTGGACCGTGCCCCTCTGGAGGCAGCGGGCCCAACCACTACTCCACCAGGACGTGCCTCAGCAAGAATCTTAACACTCCAGTGTCCGTTCGTCACCTGCTCTCTTGTGATGGCCGGACGCCCCCCAGGAGGATGCTGAGGGATAACACGGAGCCGGCGGATGAGAAGCACCCCCCGGCCCCCCGCGGGTGCTGGCCCGTGGGAGTGCCCATGAGGAGCAGATGTCGTGACCACGCTCCAGGCCTCCCAGCAGGCACACATTTTATGACTAACTGACTCGTGACAAGGATTGCTTTATTCCAATTTAAGATGCTTCCTTTTCATGGAAGTTTAAAAATTAACCAAGCACAGTTATCGTTCGAGGGGCAATTAGTATGAGGTGAAGCTCTATGGTGAAATGACGGTGACTTGCACGTAAGATAATGGTGCTCGGCGCGCCCTGGAGGAGCAGCAGTTGGGTCAGTCGTCTCTGAAGGAGGACTGGCCACGTTCCCCTGGGTTCGAGTCCCAGGACCACGGAAAACAACCAGTGTGAACGACTAAATAAAATAAACTGCTTCTTCCTCTTCTCTTCCTGCTGGCCTGCTTCTTTGCCTTCATGCCTGTTGTGCCTTTCCTTAAAAAAAGAAAAAGAAAAAGAAGATAATGCTGCTCCCGTTGACATTCTCTAGATGCACTCGTCAGACAGTAACTTTGAATTCAGCTTCATGGCCGCCCGTGACACTTCAGGGGACGGTGGCCCCCAGGAATGGTGCGCCTCCAGTAGTCACTGCCATGCCTGGCATCTCAGACAGACTGGATGAAGGGTCAGAGGCAAGAGACTGGGGTTCCCTGCTGCTTTACAAACCTGGTCCGTTTTCCTTCTTCTCAGACAGAAAGGCTACAGAAGCTCGACGTGGCAAATAGCAGCACTGCGTCAACAGAAGAGGGACAGACCCTTTCCCTTCCAAGACGGAGCCCTGGCTTTGGGGCACATAACTTCCAAGTCTCTTTCTTAAAACCCATTTTCACACAATGGTGAGCCTTCCACTTAGTGTCATAATGCCTGCAGGACACTCACGACAGCGCCCCGTACTGAGTGGCTGCCCAGGACCAGGTCTCTGGCTTCGCGGTCTGGCTTTTCCCAGGACGTGAATGCAAACGTTTCCATTTCATTCAGAAGAAAAAATTCCGCACACATTATTTTAAGTCATTGTATAATATTCTATCCTGTGCGTGTTTCATGTCTATAATATGTTTCTAATTGCTCACTCTTATGAATAATAATGAGCATCTTCAAGTGTGAGATCGTCTGTATATTTTGAGTTTTCACATTGCAGTAGTGAGGGATGGACAGACATAGACTGATGACAAGTCGACAGGGAGAAAGGGGGTCAATGATGACATATAATAGATTGTAGATCAATACAGATGATAGATGAATATATACACACATATTAGATAAATGTTAGCTAGCTGATAGATAGGTAGATAGACAAAGACAGTTAACAGGCAGGTAGACAAAAACAGACCGATGATTCACTGCATGAAACTGGCTCCCAGGACCTGCCGTCTGGACAGCAGGGGAATCGTGTTTGTCCTCAGTCCAAGTCTGAGGGCCTAAGGGCCAAGAGACCCAACTGTGCGTGGTCCAGTCCAGAGCAGGAGGCCAGTGTCCCAGCTCAAAATCAAGCAGGGATACAATTCTCGCTTACTCTACCTGTCTACCGTGGGGCGTTGGACGGAGCTCCCCGTGCCCCCGCCGCCGGGGAGGCCTAGCTGTCTGCTCAGTATGATCGAATGCTAACTTCACCCACAAACAGCCTCACAGACACACCCAGGAGAATCCCATGACCTGGTCGAGTCGACAGGTAAAATTGGCCACTGCACCCATGATTTCCGGCACTCAGGTGTCCTCCCAAGTCTGAGGTTGTCTCAGAGGAAGGATCCTTGATGGAAGCCAGTGATGAGGACCTAGGACGAAGTCTCTGCCCGACTTCGGGGCAAGGGGTGTTCTTGGGGAGTATGACTTGGTAAAACCTTTCTACCAGGAGCCCGACAGTTTGCATCAGACAGTGTTTACCCCTCCAGGGGCTCAGGTGGCTAAGGTGGTTAAGGTGCAGGCTACAAAAGCATAGACCAGTGGGTGGAGTGGAGGTGGGAGGGCAAAAGCAAACGAAACAAAACTCTGAGCTTGGTGAAGCCAGACAATTGAGGGGCGGTGCGGGTTCAGACTGTGTCAGGCCCAAGGACCTGGGTCTGGGGGGCTGGTGGGGTGGGTGTAACAAAACGGAACAAAGAAGTGTTTACATGGAATACTCTGAGTTACAAGTTTCAGAAATTCATCTACTGGCACAAGGAAAACACTGATTGTTGCAATGGAATGTAGGGCTTCAGGCATGGCTGGATCTAGGTTTTGGACGATGCTGTTCACACTCTGTGCCACTTCCTCATCTCCCATCTTGCTTTTTCCTGGGTTGGCTCTGCTCTTCGGGTGGCTCTCCCCATGTGGTGAAAAGGATATGCCAGGGGCTCTCTGAGCACAACTGCCCTTCTCAGCATCCTCAGTAGAAACAGCATTTCTTTTCACCGACAAGCAAAATGCCCAGAATGAAGGCTCATTTGGCTCTCCTGGGTCTAGGCAACTCCTCCTGCCGGGAGGCTGGGATTCTCTGACTGCCTGGTCTTGGGCGTATGGAGCCAGGGTTATTCCAAAAGCGAAAGTGTGGGCTCTGTGTCCAGGAGCCGGGAGACGGATGAGGGGATCAGCAAACACTTGCCACCAGCCCTCAGGCGGGACCGGTGTGCAGTAACTCACGCTGCCCAACAGGGGTGCCAGGTGTCATCAAGAGGCATGGCCGGGTGCGCTGTGATGTGACAGGAAAGGAGGGAGGACAGGAAACCTTCACAGGCGGGGGAAGTCACCCGTACATAGAGCTACATATATATGAGGCGCTTGTTTGAGATTGAACAAACCTGGTCTGGGACTTGGCTCTGCCATGTCCCAGCTGTGTGACCGTGGCCTGTCATTCAGCTAACACTGTGACACGGGGAAGCAGAGCGGCCGGCCGGGCTCCCTCTGAGGCGAATGTGTGCAAAACGGTCTGCGCCGTGCTTAGATGTACTAAGGCCCTGCGACGCTGAGTCTGATGAGATTATAGAGACGGGGTCATCCAGTCTTCATCGACAGTTCCTGGCAGCCCCCAGAGGTGACACCGGCAGGGTCCACAGCGGGGCCCCGGCTGCCAGCCTGCGGAGACTTTCACCTGCTTGGCAGGCGCTGCTTTGTTGCCTTAAGGAATTTAACTGTCCTCACCCCACTTACTTCATTTGAGCCATTCCCACCCTCTGGGCGCTCCGTTCCGCCCAGCTCTGCACACTTCATACAGGTCAGGGTCCTGCCACAGACCATCAGCAGACAAGGGGGCATATGAGCGACACGCAGGTTTGGCGCATTCTCAGGTCTTATTATTTTTAAGGGAAGGTGCAGCGGGAATGAAGGCGAGTAAGCAAGCAGGAAGACAGAGGATGAGGAAGCACTTTGGTTTATTTAGCTGTTCAGTCTGGTTGTTCCTCTGGCCTCAGGAGGTGAACCTGGGTCCTTGGATGTACGTGGACCATACTGACGGGAGGTCATGGATTTAACCACTAAGTCACCGGGGTGACTAGAGCTACAGCTGTAAGTTTAATGATGGGCTTTCCATGTGCCCAGGTGGAAACGTGAAGTCCCTTGGGAAGCTGGCCCTCAGATCTGTAGAGTCAAAAGCTGCAGGGAGTTTCTTCTTTCAGCTGCCATCTTGCATCCCCGCGTGCGTGCACCTAATCTCAGCTGGTCTGCCCGAGACCCCCTGCGCCAACCCTAGTCCCCTGCGCAGTCCCATTTGTGCTCCACTGAGACGAAAGGAACGAGCATGAGCCAGGAGAAAGGCGCCCAGATGCAGGCACGAGTGCGCGTTGGTGGGAACGGACCTGCGTGCAGAAAGAAGTGGTTCCTGGAACAGATACAATCGATGACGAGAACTTCAGTCCTTCAAGAAGTTAGGGGCAAACAACACCTCTGGTGCTGAAGAGCTGAATCTGATCACAAACCACGGAACGGGGATGCGCTCTAACAAGCCCTACGGTCGGACACCCCTGGCCGCGAACACTGTGCCATCACAGGTCACACTGAAACACAGCAGCCGGCAGAAATACCACCCAGTGTCTGACACCAGCTGGGCGCACACAGTCGGACTAGTTTCAGGAGACCAGCTGGAGCTTTGCCCAAACAACCTATGGATAGAAAAGCACCGCTTGCTACTGGACAGGAGGAGGATGAAGTCCCAGATCTCTGAAGAATTCTGATGAGGCTTCCAAGGATGAAGCAAACTGAGTTGCGTCAACTTTTGAAGAAAATAAAACTTGAGGAAGTTACTGGGAGCTGCTCTTTATATTATGACTGTTCTTTAAAATTTTGTTCATGGAGCTGATAAAATCTAGGTCTTTAATTTTTTTAAGCTCAAGCACCTTGGACACTGCAGCATTTTTCAGTTTTTGCTTCTACGCAATTCATTCTTTGCAGCTGATTAAGCTAAAGAAGCCTGGGAATAAATTTTGAACAAAGGTTAATAAAGTTCTTTGTCTATTAAAAAACAAAAAGCTGCAGGGACCAGAAGAGCCCCTCAAACGGGTCCTGGGGAATGCTGCCCGGCGGGGACCTGCCTTGGCTCCTGGACTGGTGTGGTCTGCCTCTTGGGACACGTGGAACTCGAGTGGAGGGTGATGGGCACTGTAGCGCATTCTGGAAGATGGTGTGCCAAATGCTTTGGGAATTGTCACCTCGACTCTGCTTTCAAGAGATGATTCCGTGTCAGCATCGTGCTGGAAGCTTCCAGCGCTGGGGATAAGCCTAGACATCCCACTGTGAGATGGGTCCCTTGGGTCTAAGGGGCCTGATGTGGGACCCACGTCAGCAGATCACGGAACAAGATCCCTGAGAGCAGAGCTTGGGACCTTGTGGGCTGAAAGGTAAAGTTGACACCCGGAACGCCATCCATCCCTGTCGAGATGAACTGCCGAGCCAATGTGACTGATGGGTCACCAAGCGACAAGTGGGTCTCCTGAGTGAGGGCACTGTATTAACAGCTCGCTGCTGGGCACTGAGTGCAGTTGGCTGAGCCTGGTGAGGGGTGTCCAGCACAGCTTCTGTCCCTGCTGGCAGTGGCTGGCTGACAACAGGCTGCTGACGCTTACCGCAGCCTCTGGCATCGGGGAAATGCTCTAGTGAGCATGGCACAGGCTGTGAAGACCACACACTGCTCATCTGCAGAAACCCACCCGAGCGCCCCCTCCAGAACTTTCCGTTCTGGCCTCAGACCCCAGGAGGAGCCGCTGCTGTCCCGGTTTGAAGGCAGGAGCCGGACACCTCCTCTTGCTCAGGGGAGTTTGGTCTTCGTTGTCGCCAGGCCTTCACCGGATTGAACACGGTCCACCCACACTGGAGGGAAACCCGCTCCACTCAGAGTCCACCAACTGAGAGTCAAGTCCACCCAAACCGCTTCACAGGCACACGAGGGGAGTGCTCGACTGGACACTTGGGCACAGGGGTGCCAGCCAAGCCAAGTTGAGGAATTAACCGAATCAAGACTCTGGGTCTGCAAAGTTGAAAGGCAGCCTCTAAATCATGGGCCCCACAGAGGCCCTGTCCTCCACGGGCAGCAGAGCCTACCAGCCCAGCTGACCGTCTTCTCTGGTGTCTCTGCGGTGTTTTTCCACGGGGGTGACAGGACCATCGCCAAGTCTCGAGTGTCCAAGTTGATGGGACACAGAAATCATTCAACCTCCCGTTTCCCAAAGGAGCTGTGTTAATACCCAGTCTCCGAGGCTTGTAACCCAGAAGAGAGGGCTGGGGAGCCGGGGCAAACGAGCTGGAGAAACCTGGTTTAAACCACTTCAGAGGTAGATACAACTATGCACCCCAACGTGGGCCTCCAGGAAGGGTTCCTCTAACCTTTCCTGACTGGCAGGTCCTTCAGGGGCTGCCGATTGGACAAGGGCTGTGTCCCCTGGGTCCTGGCATGTCCTCAAAGTGGTGACACACCGCTACGCTCTGGTTCGGCTGTGTACGCGAGGGGTCACCAGGGTTGTATGGGCGGCGGGTTACAGAGGACCAGGGAACATAGAGCCTTAGATTCGATGGCGACTCCAGACATGCTCACGGAGAGCTGCGGGAGCCAGCCAGACAAAGCACAGGCGCAGAGGAGACACAAGGACACATAAACCCCTGCCCTGACAGCCTGGGCGCAGACCCCACTAGGACCGGCAGCGGGCTGGCCCTCGGCCCTGGAATGCTTGGCCGCGGCCCTCCCGGTGGCAGCCAGAGGCCTGGCTCCTCTACAGAAAACTTAGAACCCATGTCCAGGCCACAAGGGCTGGAAGAGGCATTTTGACTACTTCTTCTTTGGCCAAAGAACACGCTTCCTTCCTGATCCCTACTTGTGGCCTCCATCTTGGCTAGCCAGACAGGAAGAGGACCTGGGCGGTAACGTTTGCAGCCTGAGGGACGTGAATGTCTCCCCACCGCAGCCCCTGGCTCAGTAATTGAGATTTGAGAGACAGGCGTCTTGGCGCGCCTGCCAGAGTAGGAGTTGGGTCCGCTGCCTCCAGCCGAAGTGCAGTCCACACACATCCCAAGGACCCGGGTTCGCATCCTGGGCGGAGAACAACTAAATAAAAATATATAAACTGCTTCTTCCTCCTCTCTTCCTGCCTGCCTGCTCACCTTCATTCCTACCTGGAGAGAGAGAGAGAGAGAGAGAGAGAGAGAGAGAGAGAGAGAGAGAGAGAGAGAGAGAGAGAAAGAGAGAGAGAGAGAGAGAGAGAGAGAGGGGGAGGGAGAGAGAGGGACGCCTCCCCAGCCTTCCTGGTATATACCTGAGCTCTGCCCATGTGACAGGGACCTGATGGCCTCATTCTGAAAACAGGAGATGACCCGCAGAGCCTCAGTTACCTGTGGCTGACTCCACATGAGCACAGGGCTGGAATTCGGGGCTCCTGAACCTCAGCCTGGCTCCCCAAGCTGGGAACTGCACACAGGAGTCATCTATTTTTAGCACCCTCACTTGCCTGGAGCTGTTGCCAAGCCCCAGCCCTGGGGACGATGAGTCACTGTTGTGGCATGCGGGGTCCACACTTGCCTTCCGGAGCTTCCAGAACAGGCCCTGGACTGTTGGAGCCCAGATGCTGGAGGCCGTTCACCGGCCCCACCACACCGGGCTTCCTGCTGCATTCGGGGAGGCGTCGGGCGCGGGCAGGCAAGGGCTCTGCCAGCCTTCTGCAGCTGGCAGCATGCGCGACACCTGGACCGGCTGTGCTTAGCCAGAGAGTAGCCCTGGGGTTCCGACTCTGGTCAGCGCAAACTGGCCTGGCTGTGCTGAGCGGGCCTTAGACTGGCCAGGAGGGCCCTTGAAAACACAGGTTTCTGGGTCCCATGAGGGGAGTGGCCGGGTCACCGGTGCGCCGGCTGCAGTTTGCCGGCTGCTGCTCGATTGCGCCCTCTGGAGGACGCCCTGAGGTCCGCGCACCCAGAATTACTGGGCAGCTGGGCCGGACGGAAGGCCTGACCATTTGGTCCCCAGTTTTAGAAGCCAAGTCTGTATCCTGGCCTGTAGTTATCGGGGATAACCACACACGAGATGGGAGAAGGGGGTGCATTCTTGCTTTAATATTTTAAACAGCCTGAGCGCGTCCTAGGGGCCTGGCGGCCTCCACACCCTGGGAATAGTCCCAGCTACATCCCAAGGTCCCGGGGAAGCTGGGGCCGGGGGACAACCGGTGTGAGCAGCGAAATAAAAAGCAGAGTGCTTCTTCTTCCCCTCCTCCTGCCTGCCCGCGTGCTTTCATTCCTGCCTACACCTTTTCTTTAAAAATCTTTTTTTAAGCAGCTTTACTGAGATACAAGCCAAGTATGGTATCACTAACAGAATAATGGTGAAATATTGTTTTGAGATATCCTAGGGTAAAACATGCCAAATTTCAGTTTTAAAACACTTTGTTGTATTTTTATTTAGCTGTTTACTTGGTTTCTTCCCCCAGACTGGGGCCTGAGCCCCGGGGTGTGTGGCCTGCTCCTTCAGAGGCGGCTGACCCAACCGCTGCTTCCCCAGGGGGCGCCACGGTTCATTTTCTATGAAACAAGGTCACAAGGCGAGTCCTCCTTGTTTTGCATGATTAAAGGCACATGCTTAGCACCATTTAAAGAGCACAGTCCATGGCTCTTCGCCTGGTCACACTACCGGCACCCGTGTGCATCGACCATGAAGACACACTGCGGCCGGGGCTCGTGCCCCTCCTGTCCCCGCCAGCTGCGCGCGCGCACTGGCTGCGACCCAGTGGGGGCGGTCACTCTGCTCAGTCCTGGGTCCCCATGGGCTCACACGAGGCGCGCAGCATGTCTTCAAGGCTCCGCAGAGCTGTCCATGCAGCGTCTCGTTCCTGTGTGTGGCCGAGTCACACCCACGGAACAAGGCGGGCAGAGAGGCAGGAAGCTGTTCACACTGGTTGTTTCCCCTCTCCCACCCCCCAACTTGGGACTTGAACCCACAATTATGGGGCCCGCACGCCTTTGGAGGCAATTGACCTAACTGCTGCTCCATCAGGGGGCGCCTGTTTATACTTTTAAAGGGGAGTGCTGGTGGCTCAGGTGTTAAGCCCACATCTGGGGCGCAGTCCACATGCGGCCCAAGGACCTGGCTCACAGTGCAGGGTCGGCAGAAAACAGCAAACACGAGCAACTAAATACAAAAAAAAAAAAAAAAATGCTTCTTCCTTCTCTCTCTTCCCATCTGCTGGTCTACCTGCCTTCATACCTGATTCCTATTTAAAAAAAAAAAGAAAAAAAGCACGCCCCAGGGGAACAGCAGTTGGCTGACGGAGCAGGCCACATACCTCTGGGTTGGAGTCCCAGGTCTGGGGGAGAAACAGCCCGTGTGAAAACTAAAAACAAATAAAATGCTTCTTCCCCTCTCTTCCTGCCTCCCTGCACCTTTCCTTTAAAAAGTTAAAATAAATGAAATAAATGAACACATACAGTGTACAGGCTGGTACAGGGCTCCAGCACATTCATCCCACCTGCCCTCCTGTGTGGGCCCAGGGGGCCTTGTCACCACTCACCCCAGATCTGCAGTGTCACTTTGTGAGCTCTGAGCTGTCACCCCTGGAGCGAATGAGGTGGAAGTGGCCTCAATGCTGGCTAGGTCCTCAACACAGGCCTGGTTCCAGAGACTGGCCTGGCCTCACCCTGCCCCTGCCCAGACTTACCTGTCCAAGCTGCTGTCATCTCTGTGAGGGACAGCCACCTCTACTGAGAGCAAAGGGTTCCCAGGGCGGGCCTGTGGCCTTCTGGGGACAAACTCCACGCAGTGGCTTGACCTGGAGGATGACTCCTAAGAGGTCTGGCTGTGGACAGTGCTGTGAGCTGGGAGTATAGTGGGTGCTCCAGAGGCCAGCCTCTGCCATCCCGAGTCACAGGTCCCTGCTAGATCCCTGCTGATGTCCTTTGTCACCAAGGGCACATCTTTCTTGCGGCCCGAGTCCTTTCCGAGGTGGGGAGTCAGATGCCAAGGCCTTGGGTTCACTCGCTTTTCCTTCTGTGGATGGCAGGAGACAAGGAACACACCTGTGCTGTCCACTGGTTGGCATTCTCTGACCCAGCAAACTCAGGGCCTCTGAGGAGCCTCAGGAGCGGAGTGCAGCAAGGCAACTGGGTCAGGAAAAGGCACAGGGATGCTGCTAAGCATGCTTGGGACACTGGTCGGGGAGCTTGGGTGGAGCCCCCATGTGGAGAGCGGGGGTGGGGTTGGGTGGACACGAGGAGAGAAGGGAAGGCGACAAGAGGAAGGGAGGGGAGGGGAGTGGGTGGAGTGGGAACCCATGGAGAATAAGAAGAGGAGAGGGGACAAGAGGAGGGAAGATGAGGGGAGGGCACAAGGGGAAGGGAGGGGAGCAGGGAGACCGCAGAGGAGCGGGGAGGCTCAAGGAGCCCATCCTGCACACACATGCCATGGGGCCACCACTGGCCCACCTGTGATCTGTGACCCACGTGAGCTGTTCACTGGGCCCAGCCAGTGCTCAGACTGTTGGGAAAGGAAGTGCTTGTAAGTCACAACGTGGGGCGACCTGTTACTCAGTCACAGACAAAGTGACTCCTTGGCCTTTCTCCCTTCCCAGTCTCATGGGGGCAGCAGTAGACCCCATGCAAGCTCCCTGCAGCCATGTCCTTGTCTGGATCTGCGTCTAGGGACCATCCTTGTCTGCAGGTCTGCATCTGAGTGCGGAGACACCTCGGGCAGGTGTGTAAATTTGGGCAAGATTACTAACCTGAACCCGCCTTCTGCGTCGGGGAAGATGGGAAGGCTTCCAGCCTGAGATTCTTCTGCGGTGAGACAGTAGCACCTGGCTGCCTGTATGGGGCAGCTCTTTGGCTCAGAGGCAAACTCGAGCTCCCCGGTTTCCAGGTGTGATGGGCTGGCAGGTACCTGCCACCGACCGCCCACCCAACCCCACGGGCAGGAGTCGCCGGCTCGGCTTGGTCCTGAGAGCAAACGGCCCGCCCTAGCGGCTAGGAATTCTGCTGCATCTTTTACCCCAACTGACACAAGTCCAAGCGGACATTTCGCTCATGTCAAAGGGCTAGTGCCACACACAAGGATGTGAGTGAAGCACTCCGGGCAGAACACAATCATTGGACGCACAGCGAAAGCACGATCAACATGCCCCAGCTTTCCAAGCACTGCAAGGCAGCTGGTTAATTCCCAAGTTATGTCAACTTGTGAGGGTTTTTGGCAGGGAAAGGAGGACTGAAGGTTGAAATAACCACACAAGACCGGAATGTAATTATAAAATAAACCAGACCCTAGAAAGCAAATCATTTTAATGTGTTTCCAAAGTTGAATACTCTGTATGGAATTAAAGACAAAGAAAAAAAAGTCAACGTGCAGAAAATGAAAGAGAGGTAAAGACAGAAAAACTCAGCCTGTCATAAAATCAAACGCAAAAGCAACAAATGAAAGCACAGGGGCAGTTACAGAGCTTGGGAACAGCAGCAGTGGAAGAGACCCAGGAGTGACTTCACTGTGAAACAGCTGCTCCTTTTGAGAGGGGCTGGGGCAACAAGGAAGTCAGTCTCCCTTCACTGCAAGCAAGCCAGGATCCAAGAGCTGGGGACGGTCAGACCCTTTTCTCAAGGGAGACGGACATGTCCCCTCTGCTCCGTCCCACCGCCACAAAGTGTGCATTCACTCTTTTAACTAAGGCAAACAGGACAGTTTCTCAAGACCCCCTAAGACCCTCAGAAGCCACCGATTCTATCCGTGTTAAAAACAGAAGACCCAAAGAAATGAATGGCCTCCAAAGCCAAGGATGAAGATCCTGGAAAGTGCAGGGGGCTCCCTGGAAAAGCTCGCGTGAGTCCTGTCAAAAGCCTTTAAAAGCAGGTGGGCGGGAGCAGGTCAGGGCCACTGCCCCACCTGGGGCTGAGGAAAGGACTCCAACGTGGAAGGTGAGGGCCGGTTCGCAGGGGCCTTTCAACCCTGTGTACGCTGCTGAGGTAGGAGCTTCGGAAGAAACACGGAACAGCTTAAGGGGGTGAGTGTCCTCTCGCTCAGGTGGGGGCGATGACAGTCAGACTCACAGCCACATGTGACCACGTGAGACCCTGCACCATCCGAATGGGACCAGGCCGCAGCCACAGGGAGAGGGAGCTGCCCGACGGAGCCGGGCGGCGGGCGCGGGGAGGTGGAACACCCCACCCCATCCCCAGAGGCAACCTACAAAACGGTCGTTAGCAAATGGTATCAAAAAGTATCAAAACATCTCAAAAATCTTTAAAAACTGTTAGGCTTGGCAGCCGCGCAGAGCGAAAGCTCCAGGTGGGGGCGGAGCAGCCCCCCAGCCCCGCCCCCCAGGCCACTGCACGGGCGGGGTCAGAGCTGGCCGTGCCCTGGCCTCGGGGACCGACCGTCTCCGGAGAGAAGGGTAACTAGGGTGGGCCTGGCGTTTCCCGTCCCACGTTGCTCTGATGGTCGAGGGCGCCTCCTGGTTTTGAGACCAGGTGCTGTGAACCCAGGGTCAGCCACCCCAGCTCACAGCGGAACCTGGAGCTCACAGGAGGGCTGGCATCTGGGTCTCGGCTCCCCAGCGAACACCCCAAGGGGTGGCTTCCCAGGGCTCCTTCTATCACGGGCGTTCAAACCTGCTCACACACAGGAGGCTATCTGCAAGCTACAGTCTCCCTGGCAGTCTTTCTAGAATGTGAGAATGTTAAAAATACCTGCTGGGCGGCACGTAAAGCGAGCATTTCTGAGGACGTTCGGACAAGTCAGAGGGCAGAGCCCTGCTGGGCCGGGTTCCGCCGCCTGCGCGCCCCCGAGTCTGTGGTTATGTCTGTGTCCAAGCAAGGGCTCCACCGTGGGTGAGGCCCACAGCTAACATCGCGTTAGAACGTGAGTTCTTTAAAAATGGGATGAAATCTAAACCTGAATGAAAGCCCCCCACGCGGACTCTGAAAGCTCACTGGAAAGGACCCTGTGCGCTCAGGTTCGTGAGGAGCAGCTCGGCGGGGCGCTGACAGTGTGGCCACACTGTGGAGAGGGCTGCTGCTTCCATCACCGGCCCTCAGCCCGCGAGACCACTGAGTTCTGAAACCACACGATGGTGACGTCACCGTTCGAGTGACCTTCTGCACGGCGTGTCCTCAAGCTCGGCCCACCTGCGCTGGAAACCACCTGTCCCTTCTCAGCTGGACCCTGGCCGTGACCGCCAACCTAAACCCCGCAGGGTCCCCCACGCGGGTCCCCCACGCGGCTCCCCCAGGCCGGCAGGTGCCGGTAGGTGGTGACAAGGCCCTTTCCACGGAGCCCCTGGAGCTGAAAAGCCAGAGCGTGCTGACCCAGGCCACCTGCGCGGGAACGCCCACGGCCTCAACACTGGGCCCCGGCGCGGAAATCACAGCCTTTGCAGAGCAGATGTCACAAACGGGTGTGCAGAATGTGGCGCATAACCAGGAGGCACAAGGAAATCGCAACAGCCCGCGGCACTACGTCCTGTCCTGGGACTGTCCAGGCGGTCAAAAGGAAAAACTGACACGGACTAAAACTTGACGGCTACCCTCTCCCCGAGGTCAAAGTCGTCCTGCTCCCCAAGAATGCAGTCTCCTGTGAGGTCTTCTCGTCATCCCAGCACCTCTGAGTGGCTGAGCTGGGTGGAGCCAGGGACACAGAACACAGGTCCTGGGGTTTTTCCCAGGTCAGCCCACACACCGCCCCGTCCCTTCCAAAGGAACTCCAGCAGTGAGAGCTGCCTGGAGGAAGGCTCTCCCCGAGGTGGCAGCATTCAGCACAACGGGCCGACTGAGGTCAGGGACTGAAACCGAAGAGCTTCTGGCCGATGGAGTCTGGAAAGGCTGGGTTGAGGGAAGGTCACCAGTGAACGCCGGCCTTCACAGAGCCTCTAACACACCAGATGGCTTGGGCCCCTACAGTTGACATCTCTGGTGTGATCGAACGCCTCAGATGCTCTCACCAGTTTGTAGGTTTCTAAGAGGGATTCCCCAAGGCAGGGGGCGAGCTGATACACAGCCCGCTTGCCCACCTAGCAACAGAGGGCAGCGGTTTGTCCCCGCGAGCTTTCAACCCCAAACCGCTCTTGGCTCTCTCGGCCACTACAGACAGGCTGATCACAGTCACAGTCAACCTCGAGGGAGGCGGGCAGGCAGTCCAGCGGAGAGCTCCCCGAGGCGGGGAGAAAGCAGCGGGACGCTCCGTGCTGACAAGCAGCGCTCTCCCCGTGCAGTCGGTTCCCGGCCCAGGTGCGCACGTTAACGCCGGCCGCAGCCCATCATTCAAGCCCGTCTGGTGCGACTTCCCATGGTCCTGCTCCAGTCACAGCAGCGTGGTGTCTCCGGCTCCCCGTGGAGGGCACACACGAGGCTGCCTGTTCCAGGGGCTGCGGGGTCAGGGGTGGGCGGTCACCACTTCAGGGTGCTGACTTTAGAGCAACTGCTTCTAAGCCCAAGTGACTCTGTCCAGCCCTGTGGCTTAGCTGACGGACACAGCTCGAGACGTGTTGAGCATGTGTTGGCAGCAGAGGTGGGGGACCACTCGCCTGAGCCGGGGCGGAGATGCCACAACCTCCTGGGCTCAGCCACGCGCTCCGGGGCTCCCACGGCTCCTGGGAGCTGGGGCACAGGACCACGGCACACTCAGGGCTCGTGGCTCTCGGAACAGCAGGGAGATAAAATCGGTGGGTTCAGAGCCAGAATAGAAAGCTTGAAAAGCATAAATCACAGAAGTGTCTATAGTGCTTCATGCTTTTTTGTTCCTTCTTGGGTAACCTAACCCTTTCAGAAGGTGGGAGGATTACCAACCAGGAAGAAGGACTGTTCAGAAGGAAGTTACCCGATGAGCAGCCCCCATGAAGTGGTGACATCAGGTCCCACCCTCACCCTCTCAGGTCCATGACCTGTTTACACAGCAGACGTGTCTGACCTTGCAGTGATGCCCAGATACTGCCGACGAGCCATCGCTAGAGACACCATAACAGGTACCGGCCCAGGACCTACACACCCGGGGATTTTAGACTTGTCACTTCGGGGGTGGGGCCCTGGAACCTGCATTTTAAAGGCTCAGCCAGATTTGGGGAGATGTGGGTGGGCGCATCGACTGTCCTCTCGGAGCCCCTCATCTCGCCAGACTCGCAGCTCCTCTTGGGACAGCTGAGGGCGGGGATGCGTGGCGTGAGGGGCAGGCCACATGGGCCTGGGTCTAATTACTCAGCCAGGTAGTAAGTAAAGTTACACAGAACATTTAATCGGGTGCTGTGATATCATAGAAATACCGAGAATCAGAAAAGTAAAAAAGCTGCTGAGTACATAATGGTTCTGGGGCCGACAAGCGGCTGCGGGCTGCGGGCCTCTGGACACTGGCGGGCAGAGGGGTGGGCGGCCCGGCCGTTTCACTGGCCACGGTCCTGGTGCCTTTTGGCCTTGCCTTTCTTCTTCTTCCTGTCCTCCAGCCGCGGCTGCAGGGCACAGACGCAGGCGGACACGCCGGCAATGGCCCTGGGCAGCTCGGTGCCCTGGCTCCAGGAGTCCTTCTCGTGGTCATACACCTGGACGAGCTTGGAGAAGGCCGTGTTCTCCCAGCTGTACCCGCCCAGGATGTAGATGCGGCCCTCCCACACGGCCACGCCCGACTCGCTGTTGGCGTGCAGCAGCGGCGCCACGCGGGTCCACTGGTTGCAGGGCGGGCTGTAGGCCTCCACGCCCAGCACGTCGAAGCGCTCCATGGACTCGACGCTGTCGTCGCTGCCCCCGATGGAGTAGACGCGGTCCCCCAGGCTGCACATGCTGTGCCAGCCGCGCGCCGTGCTCATGGGCCGCCGCTCCTCCCACACGTCCGTCCGGTGGTCGTAGCAGAGCAGGTTCTTGCGGTACGGGCCGATCTGGTAGTCGTGCCCGCCCGAGATGTACACGAACTCTTTGTAGATGGTGCCCGCGTGGCCGTACGTGAACCTGCGGGCAGACGACGGACAGACAGGTTCAGGGCGGCGCGGGGGCCTCAGGCCCTCGTCCCTCCTCCGCAGAACGGGGAGCCTGCCCTCGGGCACGAGGATCTGAGGGCGTGGCGCGGACTGCAGGCTCCGTGAGGACATCACAGACGGCAGCCAGCACTGGACGGGGGCGAGGGGGCTGCGCTCGGAGTGGGGGGCCAGCACGGGGCTCTGCCTGACTGAGAAGAGGAGCACCCCAGACTGCGGTTCTCCCCAGAGGGCCGAGAATAAGGCAGGCACATGCTGCGAAAGGCCTGATCAAATCGCCTATCAGTCGGACGGACAGAGCTAGTCTCTGGCTTCGGGAAGTCAGCAAGACAGGGACAGTGACACAGCAGCGCTTCGGGAGGGAGGCTGAGTGACCCCACTGCAGAGTGTGTGGCGTGGTCTGAGCCAGCAGACAACCGTCCAAGCCACAGCCTGCAGCAGAAGCCTGACACACACTGCTGACCTCAGCGGTCACAATCTATGGCCACTGGTGCATGAGGGCGACCCGCATGCCCGCTACTCTCGAGGGACTGAAAACAGGTCTGCTGGGGAGCGGGCATGCGAACTCGACTCTACAGGGGACGCCGCCACTTTACACGGGACTCAATACTCTGTTTAACCTCTGTGCACCTCAGATGCCAGGAGTAAAGGCAAAAGCAAAGTATACATAAAAGTGAAAAAGAAGGGACCGATGTGACGAGATTCAGGGTGATGGCTGTGTGGCCAGGAAGCAGGTGGACAGAGGGAAAGGCACTTGGGGTGACACTGTCCTGGGTGGACACTGTCCTGAGTGACACTGCCCTAGGCAGACAGTGCTCCGCTCGGGACTTGGTTCTTGGGGCTGTGGTTCACTCTCCTGTCAGCGGGTCTGATGACACATCACCTGTGCTCCTGCCCCCTCGAGGTGTGGCAGGCTTGTGCCCAAGCACTGGCCCGCAGAAGGCGCATGGAGGTCATACTGACCGGCATCCGGGTTCGCTCCATGACTTCCGGGGGCCTCTACCCGAAGCCAGGAGTTCGAGGCGGGAGCTGAGTCCACGCACCCTCTAGGCCCTGGATGCAGTCCCCAGGCGGCGGGTGCGGACAGCGCACGAGGCCTGACTGCAGGGGCTGCTAAGTGAACGTGACCCTCCTGTGGAAGGGGCCCGGACACTGCACAGCGACACGCCCTCCCCATGGGCGTGGGAGTGGGAGGGGCGGCGCCGGGCTCGTGAACCTCAGCCTCCAGCGTCTCCAGGTTGGCACCCCCGTGCCGACCCCCAGAGGAGGACACAGACGGGCAGGACATCTGCTTGCACCGCGTGCCGACCCAGGCCTCCCCAGCCCCTTTGCGCGTTCCCTGTACAAACAGACTTTCAGGAGTCCTCGCGCCGGGACTCAGTCGTCCCTGGGGCTCAGGAAGGGACCAGACCCGACTCGCAGGGATGTCTGCGCATGTGTCTTCACAGCAGAGCTGACCCTGCACTCAGACAGCCAACCCGGGGCCCACACGGCCTTCTGATGTTCTGAAAGCCGGGAGGCCAGGACACCCAGAAAGCAAAGCGGGCTGCCCATCACCCACAAACGGTCACGCGGGGAGAGCTGCCACAAAACCCCCATCACACCTTGGCAGGCCAGCCACGTAGGACCAGGAGTCGGTCTTGGGACTGTACGTCTCCACGGAAGAGAGCGCCCCGTTCTCATTCCGGCCACCGACAGCCACCAGCATGTCTTCAATGGAGGCAAGGTAGAAATCCACACGGCGCTGGTTCATGGAGGCCACCTGTGAGGCGAGACACCTGCACCTTCTGGCCCCGCGCCTGCACGGTGCGCATCCGCACCCAGTCCCACTCGGGTCGGGGAGCACACGGCCCAGGAGGCAAGGCCTGGGGGGAAGGGACTCAAGTGGAAGACGAGAGGGCTTCGCAGAGTCCCTGAGGGCCCTCGACACCCGGTGCGCGAGAGGGGGACCGAGAACATGGGCCCCAAACTCTTGTGGCCACCTGGGTCGGCCTCACGGACTAGAATCCTGCAGGACACACAGTTCAGAATCGCTGATCTAGTGGTTTCCTGAAATAAATATGCATCTTTCCCCTCACCCCCCATAAGATACCCTATTTAATGCCAACTGCTGCCCATGTTAATAGGCATAAAGTGCCACTCGGCAAGAAATTCGAGAGCGCTAAGATCCGCTTTTTATTTTTTTGTTTTAAACAATCCAAGCAGAGCAGGGTCTCACAGGAGACCCTACGTTCAGGCTGCCACCGCGGCCGAGCTTCTCCGGGCAGGCTGCAGAGCGGGAGTCTCCTCCGGTGGCAAGACCTATGCCTTGGAGGGTGGTTTAAGACTTATAAAAAGTATTTTTTTCCAGCTCTCGGTCTTGAACGCAGGCCCACGGCTTTCAGAGCCTGCACCTTATCCATCTGAGGCGGCACTGGTTTAGACTTTTGAATATAAAATCGAAAGGGCACCACAGTCAGATGTTCCGCGTTTGCGCTCAGAACACACGGGGAGGTGCAAGTACAGACCAGTGGTCGGGACGGGCACTCGTGGGGCAGAAAGGGTACTGAGGCCAGGTGTGCGCCAGCCACGTGAGCTGCCACTGCAACCTGGAAGGCCGGCATCCCCCACGCACATCTGGGACAGAGGGAGGACAGCTGGAACATGGAGGGGACAGGAGCTGGCCTGAAGTGCTGGGTCCGAGTTAGCCCAGCCGGGGTGCGAGCGCAGGCCCGACGCCCGACCCGCGCGCCGTTCAGAACTGGGCGGCCGCACCTGCCGGAGGCCCAGAGCTCCCACGGCGCCCACGGGGACAGCCTGTGTGGCTCCGTAAACTGGCCCAGGCGCAGAGCGCAGCGCGGTTCTGCACACGGACTGGACCAGCCAGGACAGACACGAGCTTCCTGTGCCAGCGACACTCGGACAGAAGTCCGTTGAAAGGAAACACAACGCAGAAGCCCGTTTCAGTCCAGCGCCACGTGTGGTCAGTGGCCACCCTACTGTGAGCACTGCCGGGGATGACAGGTCGGGGTCGGCGGGAGCAGGGCCCCCCGCTTTATGGGCACGGCTCTTCGGAAGGAAGCAGGACCCGGGCAGGGCCCGAGAGAAGGGGGCGGTCAGGGCTGGGTCAGCAAGCTCAAAAGTCCTTGAGAGAAAAGAAAGAATCTGGCTTTAGTCTCACCTTGATCCACTGTTTACAGCGGGGGTCATACCTATAAAGAAGATTGGACGCTGCGTCCCCTCCGTTGTCCCTTGAGAAGCTGCCGCCGGCGATGAAGATGAAGCCGCCCAGCACGGCGACGCAGTGGTGGCTGCGCCGGGCCGGCAGGGGCGTCTCCTTGACCCAGCGCTCGCTGCTGCTATCCAAGTAGCAGGTGTCGTCGCTGAGCTCCAGACGCCGCTCGGAGACCTCGCCGCCCACGAAGAGCAGGCGCTCCTGGGTGGAGCGCAGCGCCGTGCGCCGCGTCTGCAGCACCGGCTGGGCCGCCACGCTGTTGTGGTAACGCACGGCCTCCTCGATGAAGCCCTCGCAGTTGGCCTCCTTGGGCAGCAGCGTGCACACGGCCGGCTTGACGCGGTGCAGCAGGTCGTTCTTGGGGATGAGCGGGAAGTGGATGTGCTCCAGCACCTGGTAGGCGTGGGCCTCGCGCTCCGGCTGCGTCGTCAGCCACTGCAGGGCGGCCTGCAGCAGGTCGTGCTCGCACTCGCGCTGCACCTCGCTGCTGCTCAGGTACACGCACAGCTTCTGCAGGGGGACACTCTGCAGGAAGTCGGGCGTGAAGGACAGCGTGCCGAAGTGGCTGAGGACGAAGCGGTCGACGAAGGCGTCCAGCCGCTTGAGGCTGTAGATGGAGGCCAGCTCCTGCAGGTACAGGTAGTTGTCCTCGTTCGCCTCCTGCTCCAGGTACTCGCAGCAGAAGTCCACCACCGTCCAGATCTGCAGCAGGTGGGCCGTCTCCAGCACGTGCTCGATGTTGTCGCCGTCCAGCGCCAGCTGCCCGCCGTACAGGAAGTCCACCACGGCCCGCAGCCCAACGGGCGAGGCGCCGACCAGCTGCACCTCCTTCTGGAAGGCCTCCCGCATGCCGATGGTGAACATGGAGTTGAAGTAGTCACTGCACACGGCCAGCAGGTTGCGGTGGGCCGGCACGCGCTGCCCGTCGGCCACCAGCACGACGTCGCAGAAGAGGCCGCGGAGGCGCTGCTCGTTCAGCCGCTGCAGCACCATGGCGGAGTGGCCGGCGCCGTGGAACACCTGCGGCGAGAGCACGGTCAGGAGGCGGCCCGCCTGCCGGCCTTGGGCTGCGTCGCCACCCGTGCTGGAGACGGCAGGCAGGGGCTGGGGCAGGGTGTCAGCGCACGGCAGGAATCGGTGCTTGTGTGTGTGCCCCCGCCTTCCTACTCTCTTCCTGCCCAAGTATAATCCCTGAAGGTCTACTTTCTCTCTCCCCCACGTCTTCCTTTTTCCTCCTCGGTAAATAGAATTCCTCTAAGTTTTCGTTCTTTCCTCCTTCCCCCTTTCTTCCTTACTGTGGGCCACGAGCAAACAGGTTTGGGAAAAGCTCTGACCAGGACAGAGAGGTTGCGGACTCAGCCTCTAAAACAGACATCAGGGGTTGAACTCGGCCACCCACCAGCTGCGTGACCTTGAGTGAGCGACTCACAAGACGTCTCTGAGCCCCAAGCTCCTCATCTCACAAATAAGGATGTGGGTACCTACTACGCAGCCTCCAGGAGCTGATGCAGTGGAACGCACCGCGCAGGCTGGAGGGAGGCTGGAGACACATTACTGTTGTGACTTGTCACCTCTCATGCAGACTGAGGAAGACAGCCTGGTCTGTACCTTCGAATGTGCCCCCAGCGATCCCCATTTCTACTGGTGGGTGTGGGGTGGAGGGTCATAGAGACTCAGCAAGGTTTCCACCCAGCGCTCTGGGGACCTGACTTCCGATCACGGCCTCACGAGCCACCGCGGGGCGGGGAGGAACACAGCACACTGTGAGGATGCTTCTCCCTGGGACATCCGACCGGCACGCTCCTCTTTGAGTGTCATCAGAACGCACGAGGAATGTCTGCTCCCATCCCCATTTTCCAGACCAGGACAAGAGTCACAGCTCTAAGAACCTGCCCCAGGGCCGCGGCGACCGCGGGGCAGGTGAGCCAGGTCTCGGGCTCCAGGCGCCGAGCCACACTGGAATCATCAAGTCAATGCACATGAACAATTCATAGGACACAATTCAATAGATTCAGGCTGGCTGATGTTTACAGGGTGACAGGCCTGCTTTTGAGACTCTGAAGACCCATCAGCCCACACGACAGTCTCTAACCCTTGAGTGCGCCAGTTTGGATTTGGATTTGCAGCACACTGTACAGCACTTGAGTTATTTTCTGTAAAAACAAGAACAGTTCACTACAGGGGAAACACTGTCCAAAACTGCCAACCAGGACTGGGTGGCACTCACCCTTTAGGGTGAGCGGGAAAGGGTGGTGGAAGGACAGATGGGCACAGGGGGGTGCGACTGGCCCCCACATCCCTGGGCTCTCACAGGTCATTTCTCAGCAGAGGGCTCCCTCTCCCCCTCCCTTCCACAGCCTGCAACCCCTGGGTGACTGGGTGCTCCGGCTCCCTGTGGTCTCCTCTGGACCATGCCAATGCAACCACTGGGCACTATACTGGACAGGGCTCCGTGCTCACTGTCTGAGGACAGCTGGCAGAACAAAAGTTTCCGTCGTGCAGGTGAGATGGCGGTTTCCCGCAGAGTCCACGCGTGGCCAGCTGCTTCCACCGGTGACTCGCGTGGCCAGCAGCTGGCCTACTTGGGCTCTGTCACATACTGGCTCAGGCCCCTCCCAGGTGCGGACTAAGGATGGAGGCAGCATCGCGGAGCTGGCCATCAAGAGTTGAGGCTCAGGGTGAGCGCTGGTGGCTCAGGCGCCAGAGGTGGGACGTGCACCATAAAAGCCCAAGGACCCAGTTTGAGACCCAGGGCTGGGGGAGCAAAAAATACATAAATAAAAGGGCTTCTTCCTCCTCTTCTGTCCTTCCTTAAATATACTTCTTTCTTCCTCTCTTAAATCACGAGTAAAGGCTCAGCATGGTGTGGACTGCGCCCCAGGACCCAGGTTTGAGAACTGGGGCTGGGTGAGAAACAAAACACGCAAATAAAATTGCTTCTTCCTCCCGCCTCCCTCCCTCTCTTAAAAAAAAAGTAAAGGCTCAGTGTCCTGAAGAGTGAGGGCACCAGGGAGGCTGACGGCTCAGCCTGGGTCCCAGGGGTCTCCAGCTGGCGGGGTGTGGCGCTGCCATCCTTCAGTGGGCTGGGGTGTGAAAAGGGAAACAGTCTTGAGGGGTGGGACCAAGAAAGCCCGCATGACATCTGTCAAGGGGCCATCTGCTCCGGTGAGCCCAGCAGGGGCCCGACAGAACTGTTTCTAGAACTGGCACGTTGACTTCTGTCTCTGGGTCACAGCTGTAGTCTGTTTCTGGAGACTTTAGTGTGGCCGCAGAGGTGAGAATTTTAAACACCAAACAAACACGATCCGCCCCCATTCGAAAGGGTCGGCACAGATGATTACTGTTGTCCCAGTATTTCCTGTCACTTATAAGTTCTGACCCGCAACATTCTCTGATGATGTCAGCCCTGTTCCTTCCTCCTGCCTCCCTTCCCATTTCAGTGCCTTAACGGGAGGCAGGCAGGGGAGGAGCCGCAGTACGAAGTTGCTGCTGGTGGAGGGATGCAGCAGGTCCGGGCATTTGATAATCAAAAGGAACGTATCAAATGACAGCAAACGAACAGTGAGGTCACATAGAGAAAAAAATAAGAGGCCGCCATTGCCACGTGCAGCGGGGGTGGGGGCGAACCCCAGGAGCGTGATGGCGAGTGAACGCAGGCCACACACAGGGTGCCTGCGGTCACGGGCGTGGATGGAAACGCTCTTCAGCTGGGGGCCGGCTCCACAGGGGCAGCACATGTCTGCGAGAGCAGGGGTCCAGAAGACCTGGGCACCTCTAAAACAAAAGGTTAGAGACACACTGCTGATCAACCAGGGGGCAGACAACCCGATCCCTAAAAGCTTCAATTCTGAAACCCAGGACCCAGGTCTAAGGAACAAAGGTTTCGAGCACAGTCAAACTTAGAAAGCTGCACTGTCTCGACGGCCCAGCTCGAAACAAAGCCCCTTTGAGGCTGCAGCAAGACCAAGCTGACTTTCCACAGCAGACCTGGCCACGCTTGGCAAGAAGCCTCTCAGAAACTCAGGGGACACTGGACACCATTCCCGGGAGAATCTACTTCCAAGAAGGACCGCGCCTTCTGCTGTGAGCAGAGGCCGGGCTTCACAACCTGTGGCCGGCTCACAAGCCCCTTATCTAAAGCCTTTTCTCAGTCTTTTCACTGTGCTCAGGGTTCTGCTCCCAAAGTCTTTCAAAGCTACCTTTTCCTAGCAGCCCCCAAAGAGTTTAGCAGCCCAGGTGACAGTCTCTACACCAGCAAATGAAGTGCCTCGAGAGCCTTGCTTCATATGTTAAAACAAACAGAAAAAGGGTGAAATTCTTTTCAGGCTCCAAAAACCAATTTCACCCCTTTGGGGCTATATCAACCCTACTGAAAAGGCATGACTGAAAGTAACCAGATAGTTTAATTTCCAAAAAAGGACACTTTGAAAGAAAAGGGGGTTATCAATATTCATGAGACAGGTGTACATGGAAACTGTCCTGCTGCTTGGTCCCCCGATCCTTAAGTGCAGCAGCTGTGGAGACGGGTTCCTCAAGCCACCACGGGGTCTGCTGAAGCATGGTCCCAGGACCCTGCTGTGACTGTGAGTGAGCAGCTCGGGTGGGGCCCGGCACGTGTAGTTAACTAGGCACCCCCCACCGTACCCTCCCCCAGTGTGACTCCAAGATGGTCGTGTAACACTGGGCGCGGCCCGGCTCTGGCAAACCCACCCCCGCTGGCGACCGGGGGCCTGGAAGGACCCTGGGAGAGAAACCAGCTGCATAACGTGCAGTCCCCCAACAAGGCTGGACGATGGCTTCTCAATGCACAGGTCCTTGCAGCTTCAGACCCCTCACCTGGGGATAGAGACCCCATGGCTTTCATCCTGTCACCTTCACTTGTGAGGACTGAGGCACAGAATGGATGGGACGGGCTGTGTGTCACTATCCTTACACCCCAGCTTGCTCCAATTCTCTGCCGTCTTCCGCCTGTGACACTTGTATGTGAACAGTGACTGCAACAGAAACAAAACCACACACGCACACATACACGCGCGCGCACACACACACACACACACACACACACACACACACACACCACACAGCTTTTAGGCAACTGGCGCAGGTGTCGAACAACCATCTACAGACCTTTGAAGATTCGCTGATCTTGTATGGCCGAGACACTCGCGTCTGCCGGCTCCCCTCCATTGTGAGAGATCGCTGCCCTAAGACAAGAAGAGGATTTCTAAGCACAGTGTAGTGACTCTGGGCTGTCCATTCACCGCAGGCCCCGCTGGCAGAGATCAATGACAGCCCCATGGAGGCGAGGGGAGAACAGTTACTACAAAGAACTCTCTCATGCCTGGAGCTGAAAAACCCAGCCTAGAACCAGACAGAACACTGAATAAGCGTTTCTTTACCATCTAAAGTCTGACACCAGTCCGTGTGGCCCACTGCCTGCAAATACTGCCTTTTATGGCCTCTCCCCTCTGCCTCCGGGCTGGCTCAAGGTCATGAGCCAACAGTCACTGCAGCGTGAGAAGAGTTAAGGGACATGCACCTGCCACCAGTTAACCCCCACAAGTTTCTGGCCGGGCTCATGTCACCTATCCCGTTTTGCAAATGGGGACGGTGTGCTCAAGGTCACAAAGCTAGTAAACGGTGAACAGTGGAATCAAACCAGGGCCTTTCTCCATGAGGTTCTGCTGAGCGCAGCCCTGTTTCTGGAAGTGCCCTATGTTGAAAAATCCTGATGAAGTTAGGGCTTGTCATCAGTGATGACCACCACATATACGTCTAAACACAGACATCGCTTAAGTGCTTTCCTGTCTCTTCACTCATTTAAACTTTGAAACGAGGCCAGCCCTATTATTACCTTCAATTCAAGGATCAGGAAGCCGAAAGCACTGAGATGGAGCAGAGTGGGATTCCCTGAGAGGATTCCCTGTTCTTACCCACTAAGCAATACAACCTGGCCATAAAATACAAACTAGTCGGCAGGCAGGAAAGCTTTGCTGGGGCTTAGACCACACCAGGAACAACCAGTATACATTAGAACAAGTTTGATAACCTCTCCAGAACTCATGGATCACGGCTGCGGAATGGGCTGGCTAAGGTGCCCTCCAGCTTCGCAATGCCAAGCAACTTTCTAAGAGAACAGAGCTAGACTCTGGAGGACTTCAGGGGATGGAGACACAGAGGCAGGATGAAGCCAGAAACATAGGTACGAGTCACATACTAGGACCCAGGGCTAAAGGAGACATTTTCCCTTGCTATCTGGGTTGAAAAGAGCCCATCTGTTTGTTACCTATTGAATAAATAGCCTTTGGTAATACAGAACAATGTGACAAGTCAGCTTTGTTTCAAGATAGTCTGGGACACACAGTGACGGTTCCAGCGTTCCCACAGGAGGAACAAATTCGAGCACAGCCCATCCTGTCCAGCTCCCTGGGGAAGAGAGGGCAAAAATGGATTTCTCTTGACAACACTAGTAACTTTGTAGCAATGATCAGCTACACCCACCCCTTTCCTTTCTGACTGCTTTAGGTTGCCAGCGTCTGGAAGGGCAGTGCAATACTCGAGTTCCGCCTTTCACCTTCACCCTCTGAGCCAGGTGCCACCATCATTTCTGACATGGAGTTCAGGTGGAGGGGGCCCACCCAAGGTCACATAACAGAAAACAGCAGGGGCCTCTCTTCGCTACTGCAGTCATCCAGGGGTTCAGGTTCACCCGCAGAAGCTAAAAGCTTGCTTTTCTAGGCCAAGCTAGCTAGAGAGTTTCCCCTTGTCGAGGCTTCCTTTTGTCTCCAGGCAAGTGGTTGGGGGCCGATTTCCAAGGAGTGCTGGGGGTCAGCTGTCTCCTGCTTTCTGCAAGTAGGTGACGGAGGCCAAGACCATTCATTCACAGGGACGGCGACGATCGCCAGCTGCGTGAAAAGGTCTTTCAATGCACACGGGGGAAGACGCCGTGTCCGGACGGGAGGGTCCCGGGGGAGCGTCCTGTCTGAGCGAGCGCCTTCCCGGGCCCACCCAGAACGCGCCGGACCTCGGCGCCCCGGGAGGACACCGCCGGGCGGACCCGGATGTCCGCCCGCACTCACCCGTCCGCTCTCGCCCGCAGGTCTCCGGGGACGCCGCGATCGCTCGCTCCAACCCGGCACCCGGCGGAACTATCGGCACAACGGCCGCCCGGAGGCTCGAGCGGGCGGCGCCGAGGGCGTGGGGCCGCGCGGGGCCGGGCCGCGCGGGCCGCACCTGCCCGACCTGCGGGCGGCGCCCGCGGGCCCCTCCCGACACCTGCACCGAGGGCGCCGCCCTCCCGAGGCAGGCCCGCCGCCCCGCTCCCCTCGACGTCGCGCGGCAGGCGGGTCCCGGCGGAGGCGCGGGCGCGCGGGGGCCCACCTGGGAGGGCGCTACGGGCGCGACGCGGGCGGCCCGGGCGGCGGGGCCCGGCGGGCGGGGCGGCGGGACGCGGACGCGGGGCTCCGGAGGACAGCTGGGTGCAAAGCCATGGCTCCGCCAGGAAGTGCGAGCCGAAGGCGGAGGCGGCGCGCGGCCAATGGCGGCCCTCGGAAGGGGGCGGGCCCAGAGGCCGGCAGGGCGCGGCCAATGGCGGCCGGGAGGGGGCGGGTCCAGAGGCCAGCGGAGCGGGGCTAATGGCCGCCGGGAGGGGGCGGGCCCGGAGGCCGGCGGGGCGGGGCTAATGGAGGCTGGGAAGTGGGGCAAGAGGCTGGCGGGGCGGGGCCCATGGCCGCCGTGAGAGGGCGGGCCCAGAGGCCGGCGGAGCGGGGCTAATGGCCGCCGGGAGGGGGCGGGCCCGGAGGCCGGCGGGGCGGGGCTAATGGAGGCTGGGAAGGGGGGCAAGAGGCTGGCGGGGCGGGGCCCATGGCCGCCGTGAGGGGGCGGGCCCAGACGGCAGGAGGGGCGGGGCCTGCGTCGGCGAGGAAAAAGCAGCCTAAGTAGCAGGCGGAGGGCGGAGCCTGCAGCCGCGGAGGGGCCGGGCCCAGGCGCTATGCAGGGGCGGGGCCTGTAGCGGCAGACTGGGCGGAGCCTGCGCGGAGGGCGGGGCTGCGGGGTGGCGTTGGCCATGGCCCCCTGGACCTCATTGCTGTACTGCGTGCTTTCCCCGGCAGGCCACGGTCCCTCCTCGCAAAACGTCTTCAGGGTGTCCTCCAGCGTACCAGGCTCCAGGACACGGCCTGGACGGAGAGGGTCCCGGCCCTTGGGGATAGGTGTGCAGGGCCTGGGTCCGGAAACGGGCATCGCGATGGCATCATCGCTGTCGCCCCTCCTTCCAGTCCTAGCTCCTTGGGGCCCTGTGTTCGCCTGACCCCTCTACTTATAGTCACATTCCAACGCGCCCTGGTGGAATAGTGGGTAACACTCTCTCCAATCATGGTCTAATCTTCACGGTAACCGCATGAGCCAATGCTGCTACTGCCCCCCTTTACAGATGAGGAAACTGAGGTTCTGAATGAGTGGATGATACCAGATGTTTCAGGGCCAGGGTGAGGAAAACCGGTGCCCAGTTCAGCAGTTAGTCAGTTCATCAGCATGCTGGAAGAGGCAAGGGCTACAAGCTGCTTTTCCTTTGGCCCTGGCCTGCCCAGGGCTGGCTAGAGCCGGGAGGAGGACATCTAGAGACCGTGGGAGCCGCTACTCCCAGGCAGCCCTCACCCACCCAGGGACTTTGCAGGTTCCCAGGCCCCTGGGGGAAGAGGGAATAGAAGTTGGGGCTGGTTCTCTAACACCCTGTTTTTCTTACTGAAGATTAGTCCTTGGCTCAGCTTCCCTCTCAAAACCTGCATAATCTAGAAAAATCACAGCCCTGCACCAATGAACCTAGGAGCCAACCCAGATCACTTCGGCAAGCAAATCTCTGGGCCGGTTCACTCCGAGTTGTAACTATTTAGATTGAGGACAGGAAGTAACAGCATCAGATGATGACAGATCCCTGGCAGGGAGTCCCCAGTTCTTGGAGCCTCCTTATCTCAGATTAGAGAAAGGGCCTCCCCTCCATCTGTGCTTGCCCTCTCCTTCCTTCTGCCCAGCTCTGGCCTGGCTTCTTCCAGGGTTGTGAACAGGACTAGCTACTCAGTTGTGTTGTGCCTCAGTTTCCCCTTCTCTGAATAGATTAGAACTTGTTGCTCTCCTCTGATGTTGCTGAAGAGTTAACTGATTACACCACGACCACTGCTAACAGTGGGGTACATAAAACTCCCTAAATAGTAGCTTTCAAAAAATAATTTTTGGGGGGCATATATTCAGAGTGTACAAAATCTCTAATCAGAAAGAACATCTGCATCTCTGTTCATAATTCACAGCAGCACAATCACAAGGGCGAAGACATGGAAACTTACCTGAACGCCCATCAGCAGATGGTGGATAAAGGAGCTGAGGTCTAGAGACTCAATGGAATTCTGTGCAGCTGCTAAAAAAATGAAATCATGCCCTTTGCAACGATCTGGATGGAACTGGAGGGGATCGTGTTAAGTGGAATAAGTCAGAAAGAAAAAGAGAAACACAAGAGCACGTTACGTCTGTGGGCCTTGGTTTCACGCCTATGTGGAATATAATGAAACAGGGAAATAGATAAACCCCAGCAAAAACTCTCAGGGCACAGGGTAACTGCCAGCTGGGTGGGAGGGGTGGGGGGAGGGATGGAAAGAGGGGAAAAGGTGCTGGTAAAAGACATTGGAACTCTGGTGGAGGGCGTGGAGATTGAGATACAGTGTCAGTATTCAAAAATGAATGTAGCCTGACCAAAAGATGTAATAAATATTAATAACTGTTTTTTGTTTTTTTAAGGAGAGGGAGGAAGAGAAAAGAGAAAGAAGTATTTTGAAGAAAGGAAGCCCTTTTGTTTATTTTTGGTTGTTCCCTAACCCCAGGCCCCAGGTCTTGAACCTGGGTCCTTAGGCTTACCAGCAACCATGTCTCAGCTGCTGGCTTAGCCCCTGAACCATGGGGATGTCACTTCTGCTCAGGAAGTTTCACACTCTCACAGGGAGCTGGGATTTGATGAAAACCTTTGATCCCTATTTAAACAAAAATGGTTTGGAAATGGGCACTTATCTATTAGTCATTCACACCTTAGAGTTATCAGCTTCTGTACTTTCTCAGGATCACTTTTTTTTTAAACTGGAAGAAAAAGAAGATAACCAGCCTGCAGCCACCCCTCAGGCCCTGTGGGTTCAGAACTGCCTGCAATGATCAGGACTTTCCTAACGAAACTGGCAGTGCCCACAGCCTTACACCCCCGCTGGCTTGCCAGCCCAGTGATGCCTCTTTTTTTTTTTTTTTTTTCCTGCGGCTAAAATGAAGTGTAAGGAGGCTTGGGGTTTCAGGGTTCCCAATTTGACTTGGATCCGAGGCCAGCAGGTAGCCCTGAGTGAGTCATGTGTCCCTGGGATCCTCAACTCTGCTGTGCAGAACTAGACAACACAGACACAAGCCTTTTCAGAAGTTTTGGGGCTGGGAGAACAGATTCTATTGCCTATGGATTCACTCACTGGTCCACCCCTCACCTTCCCCACTGGAATTATAATTCATAAGTCTTCAGTGTTCTTATAATCAGGCATTAGGTATCTGTCCAGGGTTTCAAGCCCTGCAGCTTTAGGGCTGTACCATGCAAAGAGGTGATATCAGGCACACCCTGGTGGAGTGGCAGTTTTTTCAGCTGCCTCCAGCCACATGCATTCACACATCCTGAAGACCCAGGTTGGAGACCCAGGACTGAGGAGAACAACCAAGATGAACAACAAATGCCTGTTCACCTTTGTTCCTGCCTGCCCTCTTTCTTTAATAAAAAATAAAGGCGGTGGGGGGGGGGGTCACCATCAGCCATGTGTGATCATTTCTTTTCAGTGAATCAAGATTTCATTTAGTTTCTCAGCATCCTAGTCATATTTCATGTCCTCAGCAACACATCAGCTACTGGCTGCCATACTGGGCAGTGCACTTGTTAGAGAAAGAGCTACAGAAACGCTGCCCCAGAGCAGTGCTTTCTACTGCGCGATTCTGTGAGCACGTTACCTGTCTGGCCCTCCATTTCCTCATCTACAAAATGGGAATCAATCTACTTGACAGAAAATACTCTTGCAGCATTGGCCATGTGCCAGGCACTCTGTTAGCTGCGGGGCGTGTCGCATTAAACACAGGTAAAGGTATCGCAGGGCGCACTCCTGTGGCTCAAGCGCCCAAGGCAGCAACTGCTAGAAAGCAGACCTTGTAAAGCTCACATAAGATATTGTGGCTCTAGTGAAGCTGCCCTTCCAGAGGGAAAAAAACCAGCACCAACTAATCCCCTAGAGCTGACTTGAGAATTAAATGAGACAGAATAGGAAAGCATTTAACATAGTATTTGGCACATTCTTAATGCTTCATCAGTGTTAGTAGCTATGATTACTAGTAATCTGTCAGCTCCCTTCTCCCACAGCCCTGCTACCTGGAATGGTAAACATATAACACACAGGCCTCTTCTTTCCCTCCTGTACCCATACCAGACATTGCTAATCAATTGCAGCACTCAGATTCTAGGCACAGAGCATCACACAGCTCTCTCAGACACATCCTCTCAGCACTCACCATCTTCAACATCACCTCTGGGGTCCCCGCAATCCTGAATGCTGGGACTCTTGGGTCCTGCCTGCAGAGTTCAAGCTCAGACCGCAGGCCCAGGCCTTCCCCCAACCCCAGGGGAAAGAGCGAGTGCCTGGCTGGTACCCTGTCAGCTGAGCAACTGGTCGGCTCTGACCTGGCACAGGAACTGGCTTTTTGTTTGGCTGCTGCCTAGAGTGGGGTCTGGCTGTGTGCTCAGCAGGGTTCCTGGAGTCTTCAGTCCAGTTCTCCTTTAGTCCAGAAAAATGCAAGTGGGAGAGACAGACACGGGGGTACACAACTGCAATGTGGTTAGATAAAGGGGAGGGCGGGGGCTGGCCCTCGGCTGTGAGGATCCAGGGGAGGTAGGAACACCGTGTCCTGGAGAGTCTGATTCAGGGCAAGGGGGGTGCCCATCCTGGATCACCATGTCCACCGCCGGCGACCAGACCCTTTGAACTGCCTGTCCGAACCCCCTCTGTCCCCCACTGCAGAGATTGACCTGGACAGCCCAGCCAGGCTCAGCAGGGCTGCGTTGTCTTTGCTTGTGGTGTTTGTTCACTCACTCATTCACTCATTCATTCGTTCATGCATTCATTCATTCACTCATTCATTCATTCACACATTCATTCGCTCGCACATTCACTCGCTCACACATTCATTCATTCACTCACGCATTCATTCACTCACGCATTCATTCACTTGCTCACACATTCATTCATTCACTCACACACTCATTCACTCGCTCGCGCACACACTTAGTACAACATGCAGTAATCACACATCATACAAACACATCTGCATTCAATTCTTGCTTCTGCCACCAATCAGCTCTGTGTGCCTGGCTTTCCTCCTCTGTGAAATGGGGTTTGCAGTAGAGCCCACACCAGGGGGGCAGGGAGGGTCTGGGGAGTTGGTACAGGAGCAGGCACAGATGGTGCCCAGGGTGACTTGGTGAGGGACCCTCTCCTCTCCTGCGCTGCCCCGGCAGGCACACCCACTTCCCTGGAGGGCTTTCTCTTTCACTCTCTTGGCCTGGTAAATTCCATTCACTAAGGTTTTTTTCAAATGCTAACTTTCCTGGCACCCTGGGAAAAGCCATATCTGCTGCTGACATATGTGGAGATGACATTTGGCAGTTTTTGAAAAGAAAGGGGATTCCAAGTAGAGGGGGAATGCGTGGCGCCCTGGCTGGCTGGAATACGGGGTGCTGGCCAGGAATGTGGGGAGACGATGAACTCCCCAAGGACAGACCCACCCCTAGCCTGAAGTGGGCCTCTTGCACAGGTGATGGAAGTATCTTTATTTTATTTATTTTTTAAAGGAAAGGTGTAAGCAGGGATGAAGGTGAACAGACAAGCAGGAAGAGAGGACAACGAAGCATTTTTAAATTTGTGTTTAGCTCTTCACACTGGTTGTCCCCCACCCAGACCCGGGACTCGAACCCAGGGACATGTGGCCTCTGTCCTTTGGAGGCCAGTCCTGCCCCCTCAGCCCCTCCTGTCTGCTTCTTAGAAAGCAGACCTGCAGCAAAGCGAGTGCTGCTGCTTCAATGTCTTTTTACAAAGTAAGAGCCCTGGTCCCCACCAGCCTTTTCCCCTGAGCCTGGGTTTCCCACGAACAGACCCTGCGCCTAGGATTCAAGTTCAATTGATTGACGGACTGGGGACAGGGGCCTGATGCAGCTGTGTAGACAGGTGACAACCCCTGTGGGTTCTCCGGCTGCTGGAAGCATGGGAAAGGGGGCTGGGCAGCAGGATTGCAGGTAAATCTGTTTGAGAAGAAAGACAAGGCCTATCTTAACTGCTGGGGTCTTAGCTCTCCATCCCTTGTCCAGCCAGTACCCTGCATGCAATCCTTTCTGCTCTCTCTCTCTCTCTCTCTCTCTCTCTCTCTCTCTCTCTCTCTCTCTCTCTCTCTCTCTCTCTCTCTCTCTCTCTCTCTCTCTCTGCTTCTACA
>RJWH01005266.1:0-19141 GCA_004363575.1 Solenodon paradoxus | reverse complement strand
ATGCATTTTCCACCTGGGATCCTCAAACACGTCATCAGTGGGAAGAACCCATTTCACAGACGAGAAAACTGAGGTTCAGGAAAGGTGTGGCACAGCCAGGATCTGGACAAGGAGCTGCCCAAACCCTAAACCATCAGGCCAACACAGCGCCCCTCGACCTGGACCTACCCTGTCCTTAGTCAGTGAGTGACTGATGGCCTGGGTCCACGTCCCTTCCAGGGTCTTCCCGCGGGGGTTTCTGCAACCTGAGTGGAGTTCTTGCGGAATCACTCAGAGTTCCCAAGACAGACCACTGTGGGGCGCCACCTCATGTTCCCGCTCTCAGCTGCTGGTCTTCCGTTTTCAAGCGTTCCTGGGAGCCTCTTGTCAGAGACTTGCCTATGGGTGACCTGAGCACAGTCTATAAATACTGTGTCCTATAAATATGCATTTGTGTGAGGTCCCGACACAGGGTGCCAGCCACCTTGCCGAGAACAGCAGGTTTGGGGCTTCCATTTTAGTCCCATCTCTAATTGCAGCGGAGGTGGGAATTCTTGCTCTTCCTTTTACCTTTGTGACTCCAAGGAACACATGGAGACCCAGACACTGACCTCTCGACGCCTGTAAGGTTTTTGCAGGGAGAGGAGTGCAGCCACCACAGATAGGATGCTCACACAAAGTCGGCTCAGATTTTCCTGTGATCTCAGAGCACATGGAGCTGGCTACCCTGGATCAACGTCAAGTCCCCAAAATCTGCTTCTGGGGGAAGCCTCAGACCCCTGAGGCCAGATCGCCTGTCTCCAAATAGAATCTCCGCCATGTTCTGCTGTGCAACCTTCGGGAGATGCCTTCACCTCTCTGTGCCTCAGTTCCCTCCTCTATGTTTGGGGGCTAAGGACAGCATCTCCCCGGGTGGATGTGGGAGTTATCTGAGAAAATTGGAATAAGGCACTTAGCATACTGCCTGGCACAGACCATGATGCTTAGGTGGACGTTACTCTCAGTACTGCAGTGAGTGTGAAACAGGTTGGCTACAGAGTTCCAGTTACTGGTGGTCTGTAGTATTATAGCTCCGTATAAGAGATGGCCTGCCCGCCTGGTGTGACGGTGGGGCTCACAGGGCAGCGCTGAGACCCCGGCGTCCTGCACACACCAGACTTGTCCACTGTCTATTTCCCGTGTCGATAACAGATTGAAGGATTTCTTTGTGCCCCTGTCCTACTTGCTGACCTGTGTCTTCTCCCTTAATGTTGCAGGCATGGTCCCCAGTTCGTCCATCTGGTCACTCCTTTTTTCTGAAGCACTGTCCCTTCTGGGCACCCCTCCCCCTCTACAGAAGTCCGCTCCTCTTCGTGGGCTTGCTTTCCTGGGTGTGCTGGTGACCCTTGGGTTACTACCCTGAACGTCCTTCTCCCACTTAAGCACCCTCCCTGGCCCTCGGAGCACTCCTGGCCTAGCCACCGCCAGAGGCCACTGCTGCATCGCCAAGCCAACCACTGGGTCAGGCCTGCGGCTCCGCGTGGCCTCCTCCTTGACGGGACAGAGGGGTAGAATTTGCCCTGAGGTAAGACTAATGCAGGTGGGCAGACATCGGAACAGGCAGAAAGATAGAGACGGAGCCCTGCTTAAAACAGGCTCCAGGCTTTTCTGTCGCAAAACAACCCCATCCCGGCCACTGTGTAAGCTGATTGGAACTGAGTTTTCTGTGGTTCACAGCCGATCGTATCCGCACCGAGGGAATTGCTGGTCTCAGACTAGACTGACCATAAACTCCTCGAGGGCAAGGAGAGTATTGGGGTTCAATGTGCATGGAACAGCTCCTATATGTAGCCTTTTTATTGCCTAAGTTTAAGAATCGAGGGATTTCAGGAACAGACCCAGACGGCCTGTGTTTCAGACCCTTGAAAGGCTTGGCACAGTCGTGCTCACATTGCTACATGATACCTCCTGGGGGAGAGCAGAGAAGCCCGGACCCCATCAGATATCCCCTCTGAAGAGGGGTCATCTAGAAGAGCTCACCTTTCCCCGAACTTTTTTCTTAGTGCTGCCCACTTGCTTATTTACATTCTGTGCCTGCCCCGCTGCTGGCAAGTCAGTGTATGACCCTCTCTCTCCCGTGGACACCGAGGAGGCAGAGCCAGGAATGAATAAATGAATGGATTTGTACCACTCCCCCAGTTCTGGACCCAGCTCCTTGGCACATGGTGTCCAATATTTTTTATTTGATTTCTCTTCTAAAAAAAACATGAACTGCCTTGCTTCCATGCTATGACTCTCAGTTGAAACAAGTGTTTATACAAGTTTAAGTCGTGGTGTGCCATTCATTTTTCTGCCTTAGCTGGACAAGTTGACACCGGGGTGCTCAAAAACCCGGGTTCTCTTTATTAGTTATGTATTTTAAAGGAGAGGTGCAGGTAGGAAGAGAGAGGAGAAAGAAGCACTTTTTGTATGTTTATTTAGTTGTTCGTCTTGGTTCTTCTCCCCAACCTGGGATGCAAACCGGAGTCCTTGGGATGTGTGTGGACTGCGCTTTGGCCAGAGGCAGTGGACCAAGCCACTACTCCACCAGGGGGTGCCAATGTTATTTTATGTTTTTTTTTAAGAGAAAGAAGCAGCACTTCCAGGGAAGAGAGGGAGGAACGAAGGCATGTAGGCAGGCAGGCAGAGACACAGAGGACAAGCTATTAATGTATTTAATTTGCTGTTCATTTTGGTTGTTCCTCGGCCCTGGGTGGCCATCTCCTGTCCTTGAGTTGTGTGGACAATGCAGACCTAATGCCTGAACCTCCGCACCGTCCTCTTTAAAATCAGCCCTTTCCACGCCAGCCCAGCAGAGGGCGACAGCCACAGCAAAAGAGGGAGAACCGGCATCGTCGGGGAGTCTGCTCAAGTTCTTCCCCCAGCTCTGATGAGCTGCAGAATCAAACTCCTGCTCAGAGCCGCCGCGTTGCTGCTGCTTAGTATTCTGAATCTGGAACGCACCTGCATGGTTGTGAGGGGTAGGGTACGATAGGATAGCATAGGTTGCACCTTTCCTTTAAAAAGAGAAAATCCCAATGCCCAGGCCACACCTACATCCCATCAGGGTCTCTGAGTGCCGGACCAGGGCCGTGATGACTCCAGGAAGCAGCCTGCCAGCACACTGGGCCTCTAGGGGAAACTGGACGGTCAAGAACACAAATTTGTAAATTTGCTCGTTATTGCCAAATGGCTGCCATGGGGCCTGTGCCAATTTGCACTCCCTACTAGGCAGATTTGCCAAACATTGCTTTTTCTAATACGCTATTTTTTAAAATAAAATTTTTAAGGAAAGCTACAAGCAGGAATGAAGGTGAATGGACAGGCAGGCAAAAGAAAGAAGCATTATTTATTTTTATTTATTTGTTCATCTTGGTGGTTCTTCCTGGCCCTGGGATGGGAACCCCGGGTCCTTGGGATGTATGTGGACTGCGCTTGGTTGGAGGTGGCGGACTCAACTGCTCCTTCAGGTCATGCCTTATCTGCTACTCTTTTAAAAAAATTATCTCAATCTCCCTTCAATTTGCATTTTTCTTATTAGGGCTTGACAGTGATCATCTTTTCATATGTTGAAGGGACATTTGTTCTTCCTGATGATATTCTCTGCCCATTTTCCTTTTCATTTTTTAGTATGATTTTTTTACATGTCAGCAAGAGAAATTCTTTGTGTTTTGAGTTGCAAATACTTTTCACTGCTTTGTCTTTTGTTTCTATGTTTTGCCCGAGATATGCTTTTTCCTCAAAATATACATCTTGTACAGACCAGCCACCTTTTGTTGTGGCTTCGGGATTTTAAGTCCTCTTTAGAAAGACCATTGGCATTTCAGACTTATAAAGGAAGTGTCCCATGCTTTCTTCTCAGCTATTGTGGTTTCCTTGATTCAAATGTTTGATCCTTTTGAAATTGACCTTGATTGGTGATGTGACGTTCCTTCCTTTTTTTTTTTTTTTCCCCCAATGGCCGCTAGTCCCATTGCCTTTACCACAGAGAAGGTAGGAACTGGTTGAGGCTGTATCAAACTGGAATCCCTTTGTTTTTGTCTTTGTTTATAGTAACACTTTCTCCTTTTCGGAAAAAGGTGGTCCCATACACTTGCCCATTTACTCCACGGATTTTTTTAAGTTTGCCATTAAGAATTTTATGATTCATTGGAAGTTGTTCCTGACCTTTTGGGTTTCTATTTAGGGTTTGCTTCAATTACTTAATAACCAACAATGGCCTTTTGTTAAATGTCTAGTATTCTTATTTAAATGGATCCTTTCAATTAGGCCATAAAACTATGTCAATACTATTACTCCATTGCAGAGAAGTAATTTCAGAGCCCAAGGCAGACCTGGAGGCAATTCATGCGGTGCTCTGCAAGCCCCGCCTCTTCACCTGCCGGACTCTAACTGGTCTCGTGGGATGACTGGCTGATTGGGTGAAAGAGTGACTCACCGGGGGGAATGGAGTGAGTCAGCGCAGCTCTCAGAGGAGCCCACAGCAGATAAGACGCGAATGCAGATGACCAGAATACAAAGTCCACAGCAGGCCCGAGAGGGATCCCTCCTACTGGGAACGCTTGATTCTTTCCAATTCTTCCCCACCTAGAAATCAAGGACCCCGACCTGGAGTAGGGGCAGCCTCCTTTGCTTTGGCACCCAATTACATTAACCACTTGGGGGTTCCCGGGGGACCTGAGGAGCTCTGCAGCCTTGGGGGGCGGTGTGAGAGAGGTGCAGGGAGCGGGGAATAGGATGAAGAAGATGCTAGAAGGCGGAGGGAAGAGTAGAGTTAGGGAAAAGAAGGGGGAAGGGAGGCGGAAGAGAGCGTGGGGAGGACGGAAAACGGAGGAAGACAGACTTGGGAGTGGGGAGAATGGAGAGAGGAAAGGGGGAGAGCGGGGGACGGAAGGCGTACGAGAAGAGGGGGAGGTACGATGGAAGGGAGGAAGAAGAAGGGGCTGGGAAGTGAGAGAACGCGAGGGGGTTGGGTGGAGAGGAGGGTGGGAGGAGGAGGGTGCTGGGGCTGCCGAGGCCAAGACGGGAAGAGGAGGAGGGGGGCGCGAGAGAAAGGAGGAAAAGCCGGTCTCCTGCCCCCACCGCGGAGTTGCGCAACCCGCCCGGGCGGGGATTGGCCGCGGGTGAGTGAGGACGCCCCGCCCCCGAGACAGGACAACCAATAGAGGTGGTGGGAAGGGCGGACCGCTTTCCGGGCAGCCAATGGCCGTTGGGGGGGCGGGGCGGCCTGGCCCGATCCCTAGGCGCGCTCTGTGCTCACCCGGAGCCGCCGCAGCGCTGGGAGCTTAGAGTTCGCGCCCTCGCGTCGCTGTCGCCGGCGTCCCCCGCTGCCCTCCGCCAGTCCCCGCTGCGCTCCGGTCCTTGAGGCCGGCCCGGGACGCGCTCGTCGCTCTGGGCAGAGTATTCCCGCTGCGGCCCTGCGGCGATGGCCACCAAGATCGACAAAGAGGCTTGCCGCACGGCGTACAATCTGGTGCGCGACGACGGCTCGGCAGTCATCTGGTGAGCAACTTTGCAGTGAGGTCCGGGTCCCGCTCCCCGAGCCCGCGCGGGCCGGTGCACTCGGCCGTCTTCCGAACGGGACGGGTTAAGGTTCCTCCCCTGCTGTCTTCTGCGTCCTTAACCCCGGCCTGCCGGAGCATCTCTTACCTTGTCCTGCTGGAAGATACTACCAGCGCTGATGTGTGTGTGTGTGTGTGTGTTTTCTCCTCCCAATCCAAAGGGTGACTTTTAAATATGACGGCTCCACCATCGTGCCCGGGGAGCAGGGAGCGGAGTATCAGGACTTCGTCCAACAATGCACAGGTAGGGAGACACGCCTCCTGGGGAGTTCCTGATCTTTTGGGACGTCGTCAAAGTCCAGGGGAGGGGCCCATGACCCACCCTGGGCGCCTCTGCGGTTTCGATTAGATTTGAGTCTTTTAAAGCCTCTTAGAGCTTTCCCTTCCCTGGCCTTACAGAGCCCACAGAGGGGGCCACTTAGGCCTCCTTGCCCCTTGCCGGCACGACCCTCTCCAGGTGGGATAGCCCCTTTGCCCCCTGCGGCTCGCAGGTTTTTCCACCGTCCTCCATTGTTCGACCTTTCCCCCTTGATGGGTCAGCGAGCTCAAAGGAAGCAACCCTGGGGCTTATTGCAGGAGAAATCGTCAGCTGACCCTCCTCTCCCACATCCATCGTTGTCTGTGTGCTGTTATTTGTGACTTTTGTCGGAAGGATCTAGGGTCCCATGTGAGAGTGCACACATAGGGTCCCATTTACATGAAGCTGTAGAAAAGCCAGCGTGATCTAGGACGTGGAAGTCAGCCTAGTGGCCCTCTTTGGGGTCGACGGCCTCTGGCTGGGAGGGAACATGCAGGCGGTTTTGAAGGGGTTAGTGGTGGTAGAAATGTCCCATATTTTGACTTGGGGAGGTGACTGCACGCGTGTGTGCATACACATAGGGCACCATCAAGCAAAATAGTTCAAATCGGTGTGCCCTCTGCACATCCCCGGGTGTGCTGACCTGTCAAAGGGAAGCGCACGTGCTGAGCCCCTTGGGTAGGGGCCAGGTAGGGGCCGCCCTGGCTCCCACTCTGGCCTCATTGGTGGCTCGACCCTTTAAGGCAGAGAATGGGCTTCCTCTAGGTCTCTGGTCTCCAGCCTGGAAACAGATTATGCAGACAAAGGCTGTGCAGCCTGGAGGTTGCTGCGGGGCCCCGAGAGACCCCTCCCTGGCATGGCCGAGTGGGTGGGGCAATTTAGCTTACCTCTGGGGCCTCTAATTCCTCTCCTGTAATCTTGGAGGGCTGTTGTGGGGGTAAGTGAATCAACGAGTGTCAGATGCTCAGGGCCATGCTAGATGATCATTGGTGAAATACATAAAAAGTGTACAATGGTGCCCCAAATGTGACTGTCCCTTTCTTTTTCTTTTTTTGAAAGGAAAGGTGCAGGCAGGAATGAAAGTGAGTTGACAGGCAGGCAGGGAGAGAGAGGAGGAAGAAGCATTTTATTTTTTAACTTTTATTGAGTTGTTCACACTGGTTGTCTCTTCCTGGACCCAGGACCCGAACGCAGGGGTCTGTGACCGGCGTCCTTTGGAGGTGATGGATTTAACCATTGCTCCACCAGGATGTACTCACTGTCCCTTTCCTTGGTGGCTTCCTTCATCAAATGCTATTTTACCTTTAGTTTAATTCAAAAGCTAAAATGTCTGCCAGAGGTTGGGTGGTACTAGTTTTGTTTTGTTTTTTTATGTTTTCCCAACTGAAACGCCTCCTTGCGAGGCGCTACTGGACACTCATTTGCTGCTTTTGGAAAGGTCTGGTCTAAACTATCAGACATGTGGGGCTAGCCCAGCTCTCTTTTAATAAGGGACAGTATGGGGTGTGCTCGGGTGGCCTTAGGATTCAAATGCTGACCTCTGACTTGCCCTGACACCCTGTCTGTCCACCTCCTCTATCCTTCAGCCCAGGAGAGAAGTGGGCGCTGGCCTGAGCACTAAGTGCAAGCTCTCGACTGCCTGCTTTCTGCCTGACCAGGAGACTCAGCTGTGTTTTTTGCTTCGCTGGCTCCCAGGCTTTGTCTCCCGGCCAGCTTCCCTCCTTCCTGAACTCAGGGACAGTAAAGAAGCAGCTTCTTCCCTCCTGCTGGCCGCCCTCACCCCCACCCCATGGGGTGCTGCCCCCAAAGCTATTGTTCTCTCCCCAAGTGGAGAAGGTGACCCCAGGAAGAAAGGACATCCTGTCTATAGATTCCTAACAGATGCCCCTGTCACTGAGCAAGCTGGAAGGGCTTCCTGGCCCAGTGGTCAGAAAGCACTTCCTTCCTCCCTTGGGCTGTGTGGTTTTCTGCTCGACCCTCCCCCAAGGCAGGGATGGGGGTGTGGGGCCTGCCAGAGGGGCACTAAAGTGCTTTATTGCTGTTTATTGATCTTTGGAATGGGTCTCGGGGTCTGGAGGCCCTGTCTGCTTCAGCGGGAAGTCTGCCTTCCTTCCCCGGCATCTGTTGGACAAATGCCCTGTGACTTAGGGCTTCATGTCTGCTCCTCCCCACTGCTGACCTCATAGGCCAGTGAAAAAGTGTCACTAGGGCTGTCCCCTTCAACATGTGAGTGCTCACCCAGAGAGGGTGAGTGATTTGCCTGAGCTCACACAGCCAGGATGTGCAGAGCAGAATGTTAGGCCCAGGCAGGCTGGCTCCGGGGCCCGTGCCCTCAGCCTCTTCGCTCTAAGGAAGTGGTTTATGTTCTCATCTCCAAGTCAGCAGGCTTCTTCAGCGGAACAGAGGTTCTGGTCGGGGGCCGTGGGGTTGTTGGTGGATTACAAACAGAGTATTTGCCCACATGTGTGAGGCAGGGAGGGCTCCCGATGGCCAGGTGTCCTGATAGATCTGGGGGTGCTGTGAAGAGAGGCTCCCATGCTGGCCTCCTCCTCACAATGTGGGCAGCAGGCTTAGAACCCACATCAGCTGCTAATTCTTCATAGGCCAGGCGTAGGGTGGGGTCCTCCTGGGCTGTCCTCCTCCTGGGCTTCTCTCCTGAAACACCTTCCTTCTCTCTTTTGACTTCTGCCTTCTTTTTCCTGTCCTTCTCCCCCAGCATTTTCTAGAACAGATTCTGTCTTCCCAACCCCCCATCTCTCCCCAGCTCCCAGGCTGGCTGCTCCTGTCCACACTGCTGTCTTTAAGAGGCATCTATCTGGACAGGTGCTAGACCCCATCTTCCATTTATTCAGTGTTCAGAACCCCTGAGCCCTGCACAGATTCCATGAATCTGTCCATCATCCATCCATCATCCATCCATCTATCATCCATCTATCTATCCATCATCATTCATCTATCCATCATCCATCCATCCCTCATCCATCTATCCATCCCTCCCTCCATCCATCATTCATCTATCCATCATCCATCCATTCCTCATCCATCCATCCAATGTACATAAAAGCCTACTCTACAGGATATTATTTTAGACACTGAGGATACATCTAGAAGCAGAGAGGGCCCTGTCCTCATGGAGCTGACATTTTGTTGTCACCGCCCATTCTTTAAGATGGCTACATAACGTTCTCTTATATAGATGTAGTTCAACCAATCCCTTATTGATGAACCCCAAAGGACTCTGTTGCAAGCGGTTTTATTTTGGAAAGAATCCAGGCATCTGGGAATGAATCCAGCTTTCGGTTGGATTTTAGAGCAAATTTTAGAGCTGGTCGGTTAAGCCGGCGGAGCCCTGGTGTCTTGCCCTGACTTGTAGCTTTGCTGCACTGTGTGACCTTGGGGGAGTCCTCCATCGTCTGTTTTCTCATCTGTCAGATGGGGATAGTGACCTCGATGAAGCACAGGCCCGTTGTGAAGACAAACTGACGTGCTATGTGTTAAACTTCTGTGTCTGGTGTAGAGTGAGCGCCCATACCTGTGACCATTGTCAATGCCGTACTCTCTTGGTTGCACACCAGTGGGTGGGTGAAACACACTTGCTGTGTGTTGAGAGCTGGAAAAGATGCAATCCTGGGGCAGTATCACCGATATCACCAGTGGACCCTCTGATATTGGCGGGGTGATGGCCTGGGTGCAGATAACATTCCCATAATGCTCTGGTGGACTTGGATTGTTCAGCTCAAAGCAGAGCCTCCCCTCCTTTGTCCAGCATCCCATCCTTTCATATCCATAGTAATCCTGCTCAGCTACCAGTTCCAGGGAGGTGGACACTGCCCTGCGTGACCCAGACCTGACCAATCAGAGTAAGCTAACCCTTTAGATAATGCATTGGTTCAAGGCTTGGCCCATGTGACTCAATTCCAGCCAATCAGATTCATCCCTGAGACTTTGGACAGAGTTGTTGGGAAAAGTCCTTTGATCTCTTTCTGGGATTAAGACCTGTAAGCATAAGGCAGGCCTGGAGCTGGTACCACCCAGCTGCCGTAGGTGGAGAGACCCTGCCTGAGATCTAAGGGGCAGAACCGAAGACAGGGTTTGGGGACCAGACGGACACAGCTGAAATCTTGGCTCCAACCCTACCTGATACTTACTCCTCAGCTACTTGACTTTCATGAGCCAATTAAAATGCTTTTCTTCAGTCAGTTTGAGTGACTTCTTTAACATTTCCATCTAAAAGAGTCCTGGCCAAGTCCCAGCACGGACAGCTGGAAAAAGGCTCTGGGAGGGAATGCAGGCTGGCTGAGGAGTCACAACCTCTTCTGGGAGAGCCCACGTAGGACCTGTCCTGCAGGAAACAACCTGGAGAAGAGACGGCTCGGGGAGCTGAGTGTGTCTTTGGTTGTCTGAGGGATGGTCCTGTGGAATGTGTGGCTTCGTCAGGATTCCTAGTCCCTCCCGGCTGCTGGGCGAAGAGGTAGAATCTCAGGCATAGAATGTGTGTTGATCTGAGGACGAGCTGTTGGCAAGTTTGAAGGGACTGTCTCTGGAGGAGGAAGACCTCTGTCGTGGGAGATATGTCAGGAGAGGCTGCCTGGCCATTCGACACAGATGTGCGAGTGGGTGCAGGGGCACCTCGCCTCCTTCTGTCGCAGCCCCCCTCTCTGGTCCCCCCTGGAGGCGGGACAAAGTGCATTAGCAGGGGTGCGCCCCGGGGTGAGGCCAGCCCTGCTGGGACTGAAAGCAGTAGCTACGGATGTCTCTTCAGGAAAATGGAGGCACGGTTGCTACTCAAGCAAAAATTCATTTTGACACTTACTAGAGAATTCTTAAGGCTGACTTTACTCGGGGGACCGTTGCAGTCGCTGTAAGGGCCCCTGCAAGAGGGTTTGAGTGGCACGAGACATTGGCTCACTCTGAATGCCAGGTGGGAGTTCAGTGTTGAGGAGCAGAGGGGAGTCGTGGATGGAAGGCTGCCAGAGGAAATTTCGGGGGGTAGGGGGAGTCTGGTGAAACCGACCAGACAGAACGCTGGCCTGAAGGGGGCGCGGGAGGGACCCGGTCAGCTCCTGAGGGCGCTCATGTGTAGAGGGTCCTGTCTAAGCTGACGGAGCAGGATTCGTGCTCCAATCGGCCAATGCACACAAATTCCAAAGCGGAGACCTGGGTGTGAAGTTGCTCTGAAGAGCCTGGTGAGAGTGTGATTGGGGATTTGTCGTTACCACGGGAAATGGGATGGGGTGCAAAGAGAAGAGAGCCGCGCTGTCCGGCCTCCGCGCGGGGACACGCCCGTGTAGCGCCTCTGTCCCCCCTGCCGCTCTGCGCCTGCGGCCCAGCCCCCCGTGCACGTGCACGGGGACTTCGCAAGTGTGGCTGCTGCGGGGAAGAGAAATTGTCTTGAGTCCACGGGAACGGGAGGTCGAAGGCTGCTTTCCATCCGGGACTGTGCTTTGGACATTGTCACGCTGCGCTAAACCGTCCGTCTTGCGTCTGACAGGCGACTGGGCGCCTGCGCGTCGGAAGCAGAGCTGGGGGATGATCTTTAAGCGCTACCCAGGCGGGTTACTGACCTTTGCCTTCCTTGTCGTGACGTCCAGTCACCCCGGCCTCCTCCCCACGTCGATCGCGGGAGGTCACGCGCCAGGTCACGTGGCTTCCTCGTGTCGCCAGGTGCCGGCCTTCGCAGCTCTCTGCGCATGGCCTCCGGGGGGTGTTTGCTCGCTTTGGTGTTGGTGTCCCCATCCCCCGTGAGGAAGTTTGCTAGCTGTCCCTCCCGATCGGTCATGGTTCTTGTTCAGAAAGGGTGTCTAGTCGATGAGCTGAGCTGAGGTTTTGCTCCTTGAAAACCCTTAGACGGTCGTGCAAACTTTATGAACGTAGCATGTGGCTGGCGTGGCTGTCACCCGCCCCGCGCCTTCCGGCTGCCCACCCAGCAGCTGTCCCTGAGCCCTCATTCCCCTTTGCCTCCCTCCAGCTCCTCTGTGACCCTCGTCTGTGTGGCAGAGCTCACTTGTTTGCCTTCGGTGACAGTCATCGCTGTTCTCACGTCCTTCTTTCCCTGCCTGCCCCTCCACGTGGGTGTTTCCCAGGCTCCACCCTCGGTGGCGGCCTCCCTTCTCCAGGACATTTGTGGAGTATCCGCTATGTGCCATGGCCCTCGCGAGTCCAGAGGTAACTTTCTCCACTGACACAGGTCACGGCCCACCCCCCGCCCCCAAGAGCCTCGTACCCACGAGGTCCCGGTGCTGAGAGAGGACCCAGCGCCTGCTCACCAGCGGCCCCCAGAGCCCGTGCCGCCTGGTGTCTTAGCTCACGCGGCAACTGGGCGCTGAGGGAGTCAGGAGTGCGAGGGCCCCTGCAGGGGGAGTCGCCCGTTTTCTGATGAGGAATCTGGCGGTTTCCTTGTAGGGTCAAAGTTGCTTGCTTGAGCGGCCCAGTAAGCAGGGAGAAGTGGACTTTGAACCCGGCTGTGTCTGCAGCGCCCCGCTTTGTGCTGCCCTCCCGCTTCCTTCTGCCTGTGGAGAGTGTCCTCCCTCCTGCACTGTCCTCACCCACGCTGCTGTCCTGGAGGACTTCTCTCTGCCCACCAGGCCGGGACAGACGGCCCTCTGCTCGGGTGCCCTCCTTGTCTCTGGTGCGGGTGGTGTGCGCATCTCTGCTTAAATCCACCTGAGGTCCGGGATGAGACCTTGGCCTTGGTGGCAAATGCAGCGGCAGATCCCCTCCCCTCAGGGTTGGCCAGTCCCGATCTCCTTTCCCCAGCGCGGGTGTTGTTTCCCTGTATGGACCCAAGCCGTGGGCCGGAGCCTCGTGCTGGGCACTCCTTAGTGCTGGCCGGCTCCTGCTCTGAGAAGGGAGCCGAGATTTCCTGGCTTTGATCCTCGGGCCTGCTGCTTATGAGCTGCGTGACCTTGGGCGAGTCACTTCACCTCCTCTGTGCCCTCCGTGTCCTCATGGGAAAAAGGAGGAAAGGAAAATGCGTCCTTGTAGGATGTGGAGATTAACTGACTTTAGAAAGGGAAGCACTTGGATCCCTGCCCAGACAAAGCAAAGCCCTCTTTAAATGTTTATTATTAGTTCTTGGAATGTAAATCCGCCAGAGGAGTGATCTGACCTGTGGTGTGCTAGCCGGTGTGCTCCCGGAGGAGGCGAGGGGCCTGAATTGTAGCGTTTACCAGTATCTGTAGCGTAAATTCCCACCGTGGCCCATTTCAAGTGACAGGGGGAGTCACTGAATGGGAGGTGGCAGCAGTGACCACTGACTGCCAAGCGCTGGGCCTGGGCTCTGGCTCACCTTGGCCTCCTGGGTTCTCAGGCTCACTGGTAAAGGAAGTCAGGTTTCTTTTGTTCCCTGGCCAGCTCTGTGCTGTCCCGGATGTGGGGGCACTGGCGTGGAGAGCCCCTAAAGAGTGACGAGCTAAGGGACTTGCCATTGGGGGAGAAAAACCATCTGACACCCGAGAGGAGACTGCCATCCCACTCAGCCCTCTGTCCGCTCTCCTGAGTGACCCCCCGCCCCGCTGTAAGTAGACTTTATTTTTCAGAGAAGTTTTAGATGGCAGCATGATGGAGTGGAAGTACTTCCCCACTGCCTGCTTCTGCGCCAGAGTGAGACCTGTGACAACCATTGAGCAGTGGTGACACGTTATTTCCCCTGCCTCCCAGGGGCCATGGTCCACCTTCAGGGTCCCTCTTGGTGTGGCTTGGATAAGTATATGATGCCACCTGTCCACCCTCATGGGCTCTCTTGCACAGAGCGCTTTTGTGGCCCTAGAATCCTCTGTCCCTGCTTGTGATTTCCAGGTATGGCCGAGCCTGGGGCCCTGTCCCAGGTGACGGAGGAGGAAGTGAGGCTCTGAGAAGGGCTGGGGCCCGCTGAGCTCAAGCTGAGCCTGCCTCTTCCTCTCCAAGTTCCTCCGGTAATAATACAGCAGCAGCAGTGATAACACCCGGAAGGCACCCGCTGTGTGCACCGCCCCTCGGGGCCCTCGACTGTGTGACGGGCGCAGCGTGTGTGTTAGCAGCACACTCTTACGCGCAGAAGAGTCCCAGTTTGGGCGATGGCCTTTTTCCCTCAAGGCTTGTCCTCCCCAGTGTGGGGTTTAGAGTTCAGATTCTGGAATCTGGTTACAGGAACCCTCCCAGTTCTGCTTCCTCCTGTGCACCCTTGTAACGCCTCCTTTGAACTCCCTGGACTTGAGCTTCCTCATCTGTAAAATGGGCGCAATTGTTCACGGCCCATCTGGGTAGGGGGTGCTATGATGGAGGCCGAGGGGGTAGCATCCCCAGTTGAAGGAGCTCAGGGTCAAGTCTGAGATAGTCACTGATGGGGAGGCTGCAGGATGACATGGAGGGTGTTGGAGAACTGGGGAGCAGTGGAAATGTCATCTGGGAGAGCTGAGGGTTGAAGGGAGTGACTGGGCAGGCCAAGGGGAAAGTGGAGAGGGGCCCCAGGCAGAAGGAGTGGCTGGGGCTCAGCCCAGTGTCAAAGGTGCTTCATGAGCCCTGGGGAGCAGAGGCCGCTTGGCTCGGAGTGACCAGAAGAGAGGGGACTGGCGTGCCCTGGTGGAGTGGAGTACATGTAAGTCCCCTGGAGCTTGAGAGTTGAGCTCGTGCCCAGAGGGCCCGTGTGGAGGGTCTGCGCCCGAGGACACTCTGGCCATCACGTGTTCCCACGGGCTGCTCACCGCCTTAGCCTGGGCCCCAGCTCTGCCCCAGCCCCTGTGCGCCTTTGGCTTTTCAGACTCAGCTCGGTGGCCTCCGCAGGGGCCGGTCACCCCCAGAGGCCTGTGTCTGCAGGCAGGGCTGTGACTCGGCCTTTGTATTTCATTTCATCTGCATTTTTTGTTGTCCTTCTTGACTTTTTTCTCATGTGTATGTGTTTCCACACGTGCAGCTTCCCAGTCCTCGGGATATGTCAGCACACCCCGCCCTCCGCCACGTCACCAAGTGTCCTTGCCACTGTCCAGTGGGCCCTGCCGCCACTTACCGCCCCCCCTCCCCTGATCCCATTCCCTCTCGGTCACCTCAGTTCTGCTGCAAGTGGACAAGGCCATCAGCGTGTTTTAGAATGAAGCCACCTTAGATCCTGTTTGAGTTCCGGACTTAGTTCTGATCAGCGATCTCATTTTCTGCCATGCACTGATTGTAGCCTCTGCCTGCAGGTAAGCGTCCTTGTCAAGAGCATATGAGAGTAGTGCTTAAAAACGCGGTGTGCCTGGGCCTGGGCACCAGGTGTGTGCTGAGGTCATGTGTGAGGGCCCCGTGCACAAGGGAACACACCCTCTGTGACTTAAAATAGTTTACTGACGGCTTCGCCGCGGTCATCTTACAGTTCTGGAGGTCACCCGTCTCCCGGGTGGGGCTCCAGGGGAGAGCCTGCTTCCTGCCTGTTCCAGCTTGTGGGGTGCCTCCTCTCCCCGGCCGACGGCCCCTCCTCACCTTCCAAGCCCACCTCTGCCTCCCTCTTTCCCCTTTAAGGCCCTGTGATGACCCTGGGCCCATCTGGCCTTTCCAGGGTCACCTTCTCAGATCGAGACCCTGAATCAGCCGCCGCAGAGCCCCTTTGTCACTTCAGGTCACAGACCCACAATGAGGTTGGGGATGTCTGTGGGGTCATCTCAGGGTTCCATTAAATCAACACTGTGACCCGATGTGATACTCCCATCGATATCCCCATTTCATAGATGAGAAGGCCGAGGCTCGGGGGTGAAGGCGCTCGCCCAAGGCTGTGCAGAGGCTGGAATGTGCCCCTGGCCTCCTCCCTGACACCTGCCGCCTCCCGACACTTTCAGCTGTAATTCTTTTGTAGCAAGGAGGGAGCTGTCCTGGCAGGTGAGCCCTTTGCTTGCGCACAGAGACCCAAGCCTGCTCCCTGGCGGGTGACACCTTCGTGGGAAGCTGTGCTTGGAGGTAATTCTCCAGTCCTCATTGAGATGGGAGCCTGGTGAGAGTTTCTGGGGGCAAAACTGTCTCAGATTGGTCTTCCCTGCAAATTCGTTTGCTCCTTTTGTTTGCAAGGATGTCCCTCAGAGGTCATCTGATCTGACCCCAAAGTCGCTTTCATCCTTTTTTGGTTGTAATTCTCCCTGCCTCTGACATGGAGTAAGTGCAGTGTTCACGGTTTGCACATAGAGGAAGTGGAGGCCTCGGGCCCCCAGGGTCACTGGAGCTTCTGGGGAGGAGCGAATGGGCCAGGCTGGGCTGGCCTCTCCCCTGGCCCCTGCCCAGCAGACAAGCCCGAGTCCCCTCCTGCCTGGGCTGGGAGGCCACCTGCTTTGTTCTTGGCTTGGCAATGACTTTCCATTCTGGGAATGAAACACTGTCTTCTTGGGCAACTCGAAACTCCTCATTCGGCCAAGAAGTGTCAACCGAGGGCCTGTTAAGTGCTGGGCCCCTGTTATTGGGATGTACGTGGATTGCGCACTAGGCCGAGGCAGCTGACCAAACTGCTCCACCAGAGCACGCCTTCCTGTGCGCTGTAGATTCGCCCAGGCCAGTCATTCCTACTGTCTGTCTACGTTTGATCAGTCCTGTCTGTTCCCTTCTGTCCTCTGGGGGCAGAAGCCACAGCTTTCAAATCGGGGAGGGGGTTGGTTTCATCTTGATAAAATGGTCCCTTTCAGAGAATTTGAGGGGAAGTGGGACTGAGTTGCTAAAGATGGTTCTGGGTGGCTAAAAAAGATGGGGCAAAAGCGCTTCATTTAAGAACTGTTTCTCAAGGGTGAACAGTGTGTCTCAGGCACCATCTGGGTGCTCAGATGTGACCCAGAACCAGATTTCTACCCTGGGAGGAGGGAGCGGGGAGGGAGCCAGAGGAGCCTTCGGGGCAGTCATTCTGAGCCTTTCAACTGGTATTTTATACACAGGAATAACGAGCTAATCACATGCCTCCTGTAACCTGTGGCAAGTCCGAAATAGAAGGTGGAAGAAGGTGCTTCAGACTTGCCCTCGGGAGCCGTTACTCGTCTACAGAGCTCTGTCCAAGTCTGTCCCTCAGGCTGTTAACATGAGCCTCCTTCACCCCTCCTGTTAGCCAATGAACTGGGTCATCCTTCCCGACCGAGAACAAACATCATCTCCTCCGTGAGGTCTGCCCTGATCACCGCCCCCCTCCGCCCCCGGCAGCATTAAGTCTCTTCTTCCTTTGAGGTTCCTGAATGCCCTGAGCTAACTCATCACTGCAGCACTAGCTTCATGGCTTTTGTTTGCCCGGCTAGATTGTGTGTTGGTGAGGGTCGGGCTTGCGGTTTAGTCATGCAAGTCCTTGCATTAGTGTCAATAAATGTTTGTCAAATGTCAAACCAGAGTAATAGAAGAAACAGCAAAAATGGATAAAAGCAGATCCCAGCCTGTGGGGCGGTGCCCACTGGGGACCTCGAGCGCTCCGGCACACAGAGCTAACCCCGTCAGGCCCCTGCAGTGTCCCCTGATAGATGGGAAAATGGTGCCGGCAGAGTCGGGCTGGTTCTGCCCTCACTTCTCTGAGTCGGGAGGTGGAGAGGGGAGACCTCACCGGCTTCCATTTAAGGAAGTAAGAATAATCCTTTTTAAAGCATTTCTGGTGCTTTGTCATTCGGGGAGAGCCTTCCACCGGGAGAGAATGTGGGTATCCAGATCACTGCGTTCCCCAGGGCTCCGAGGCAGCCGTCAGCCCTCTTTTCCTCTGGCCAGGCTGCACTCCTCTCCGGGTGTTCTCCACCAGCCTGGGAAAAGCTGGGTCAGCCGCACCGTTCAGGCAGCATGAGTCGTTGGCGAATGACCGGAGGGGTGGGTCAGAGTGCGCGCACGGGCGCAGAGGCTGCGGGGCCATCACATCCTGCAGGTCACATCGGGAATAGAACCTCACGCGCCCTCAAAGCCGGGGGCCTCTGCACAAGCAGGGGGCTTCTTCCTGTGAGCAGGGGTTTTCTTTATTTTGTGTGCTTGTTAATATTTTCGGAAACTTTTTGGAGTGGGACAGGAGGGTCCTTGGTTTTGTTCTACCAAGTTGGGCAGATGATAAAAGTCGCTTTGAGCAAGAGAGGGTGGCAGCTAATGATAGCTGTCCCTTCAAGGCAGGAACCAGGTCCTTCCCCTCCCTGGGACACCCAGCAGCAGACCATTCATCTTCTGTGTCCCACAAGACACTTTCTTTCTTCCAAGTCCTCATCCCCTCGCTGCCTGGGCGCCCCCAGCAGCAGCCAGCTGTGAGTGAGCTGTTGCCATAACCACAGGCCAGCTGTCCCCTTGCCCTGCAGGCCAGCGGGCCTTATAGTCCTTCCCCTTTGAGGTCCGGCTGCGGGAAGCTGACATTCAGCTTTCTGGTGCGGCTCTTTTCTTCCTGCTGAACCTTGTTTGCATAGTTTGTCGGGGAGCCTATATAAGGTAAGGGTTGCTGTCTTGTCTTATCTTGTCGTGTTCTGGGGCAATTTCCTTCCTGACTTCTTCTTCCCTTTCTTTGGTCTTGCTCTGAAGTTCGGCGCAGGGAATGGTGATGAAATGACACTTCTCTTTCTTCCTCTTGACCAGCAGACAGCCCTGGTGCCTGCTTTGTACCCGGGCGGCAAGGCTTCACCAGAGCTGGGCAAGTAGGAAAGCGGCTCAGAGATGAAACGGGCACTCGGTGCAGCGTTTGCAGGCAGCTTCCTCTTCCCCTGCTCACTCTCGCCCTCGCGCATCAACGCCGTGTGTGCTGCGTGCGTGATGAGAACAGTCGTGCAAAGCATTGGCAGAAGACTGGCCCTTTGCAGATCATCTGTCCCGGGGTCTGTCCGTCTCCAGTGAGGCCTGGACTTGGGGACAGGCACAGGGAAGGAGAAGTGTGCTTTTGGGTGAAGGGCGGCCTTCAGTCAACATGGGCCCTGTGTCGGGGTTACCCTGGAGATGCCGGTGGGTGGTCAGCATTCACTACTCGACAGTGACCACTCCTTGTCAGATTGCAAATGTGGGCGAGGGGGCACACGATGGAGCAGCTCATCCTGGTGGCCCTGGCGAGTCCCCACGAGTGACCCTGGGTGCCCCTTCTCTTTCCCGATCTCCCAGTGCCTTCTGGGCGCCCCCTCTTCAGGTCATTCTGTTTCCTCCCCAAGTCTTCTTGGCACCGCCTCTCTCCTGAGTTCCCTCCGACTTTCCTTTTCTTTGCTGGAACCCCCCACCCACTTTTCCTCTCCTCTTCCTAACCCTGCACCTCCTTTCTTGCCGTAGACAGAGCCCGGGAGGAGGAGGAGACAGACAGTGAGAGGCAAGGATTGAGAGGTAGTGAAGGCAGGAGAGAGGCAGTGCAGGCAGGAGAGGTGATGCGGGCAGGAGA
>RJWH01005265.1:0-81448 GCA_004363575.1 Solenodon paradoxus | reverse complement strand
GTCTGCCCCAGACGGAAGGCAGCGTGGTCACCGCCCTCTGCTGGGCTCCTCCAGCCTCCACAAGCCACAGTTGGAGGCTCAGGCCGCTCCAAGTGTAGGGTCTGGAGTGTTTTAGTTCAACGCAGTGTTGTGTGAACCTCATCCTTGATATGCATCTGGGAACAGGGTGTGAGAAGTAGGGACTCAAAGGGGTTCTTCCAAGGACCTAAAGGGGAGCGATGGGTTACCTGTGCACGAGCCTGGTAGCGCCTCTTCTTCATGGGCGCAGGTTTAAAACTTACCGAGGTGATTGGCGGTGGGGGAGGGGTGGGCACAGTCCACATCCGTCCCGAGGACCCTGGTTCGCATCCCAGGACTGGCAGTAACAGCCAAGATGAGCAACGAGATAAGATGCAGGGCTTCTCCCTCCTCTCCCTGCCTGCCCGCCTGCCTCTGCTGGCCTCGTCCTGCCTGCGCCGCTCCTTGAAAATAACAGCGGAAAGGAACTTACCACGCTGGGGAAACTACTAAGTAAGATGGGGTCATCTCAGTGTTACCGCAGGGAAAAGTCCAGGGAAACGAACTGGCTTTTCCGGAGCCTCGTGGCAAAATGCATGACAGCACAGACGCATCAGATAGAGCCGAGTCCTCGTTCGTGACTCACTGGGGCGCGATCTCGGGGTTGAGGCAAAAAACGATGTGACATGCACACATTCTGGGGACACTTGATGCTTTTAATATTTTCACCTGCAAAGGACTTACACACAGAAACGCCTGTTTAAATCTATCGGTCCTTCAGATTTTCAGTTATTCCTCAAACTGCCCAGAAGCCTGAACTGGCGGGTGAGGGTAGCATTCTTGACAATGGAGCTTTTATCAGATAACCATTTGGCCTTAAATCAGTTGAGTCCACGGGGACACAGGCCTCCTGCCCTCCAGAGACTGACGGGCGGTGGCGGTGACTGGCGGGATGACTGGACTTAACAGATTGGCTTCCCTGATAAAACCCATTTAAGCACCACTGTGCTCTGGGCTGCTGTGGGCAGTCTCTGAGCCTACAGTGACTGGAAGGAAGGGTCGCCTAACAGACGAGGAAACTGGTAGGGGGCGTGAAGCGCACAGCTAGTAAGTATTAAACTGAGATGGAAACTGGGGCGTCCTAGCTCAGGCTCTTCCCAAGATGCCGCGTGCTTGTGTGGGACACGTGCAGCGCGGATGGGGGCGGTGGGCAGGGGGAAGACGGGAGCAGGACACACTTGTCAGTTTTCCATCTTGGTTGTTCCCCCTGAACCCGGCACACAAACCCAGGACCTTGGGACATGTGCAGACTGTGCCCACCCCTCCTCCACCGGGCGCGCCCACCCTGGGTACCCATTTGATCCCATCGGCAGAAGAGTCATCCTAGAAGACCCAGCAACAGCTAACCCTCCACCTCTCCCACTCTGACACCCTGCACAAATCGAGTCTTTCCTCCGAGGTTAATGAAATGCCAACTGGCAGCCCCTCCAGGTGACCGGTCCGTCTGTGGGTGCTGCGTTGAGCGTTCCTTTCCTCCGCCGCGCTGCGTGGCGGCCCCTACAGCCCTGAGCCGGACACGCGTTCCACAGGGGCAGGGGAGCGACCGCCGAAGGACTTGGCTGCCGGCTCCCTCTCTGCAGCGCTTCCAGGCCATCGGCAAGCAGAGAGAGGCACCTCGTTTTCTGTGGGTGATGTAGCAGTCACCCTGCTAAGCGAGGCTTCACATATGTCTAAAACTCAGAGCTAACAATCCCAGGAACAGACCTCAGTGTTGGTGGCCCTGCTCCTGAGCGCCCCTTCCTGCCGACGGCGCGTAGCTGGAGACGCTTCAGCCGCAGCAGGGCTCCAGGGGAGTGAAAGCACCACCAATTGAATCTCTCCCTGGCTGGACCCAGCTTGTTCAGCCTGCTCTCCCCCTTGGTTCAAGCCACACGCCCCCTCCTGGGACGGCTTTCCTCCCTTGGCCTTTCCAAATCCCGGTGGTGAGATCCCCCTCCTCCCTGCAGGTATTCCGAGCCCGTCTGGGCTCCTGTATCATGGGCACTGTGTGTTCCACATGGTGGTATTTATCACTGTCTTCATTCCACAAACAGCGCCTGTGACGTGATGGACACTGGGCGGGAGGCTGGGGACACCTCGGTGCCTTTCACGTCCTAACACTCTCGTGGGGAGGAGAGAATAAAAAATACAAAGCAACTATGAAAACGTCACCCAGATTCTTCTCCAGGGCCTAGCATGTAACCCACAGGAAGAGCTTGTGGAGTCATGAATAGCTGATTGATTCAAGGCCATCACTTTTAAAAAGAAACAAGCACAGGGAATGTTGGTTTCCCCATCCGCATCTACCAACGAGCCATACGGGGCCCTGGGACCTAGGGTTAGGTTTCACCTGACTTGTAAACTGCCAATGTGACCTTGAACAAGTCCTCAGCAACCTGCATAAATGAGGTGGGTGTCTTTGGTGGGCTCTGGGAGCCTTTCCATTTGTGTCTGGGCTCTGGGATTCTGCATTATTGTCAACGGGTTGGTTCCCATCCTCTTCCTGTCCTTCCTGAGGTCCTCTCCTCCCCCATTTCCTTCCGCCCTTCACATGTGTCCCTTCTACATCCGCCCTCCACCCCCTTCTCTTTCCTGGCCATCCTCTAGTTCAGAGGGTTGCCATGGCAACCATCTCCTGGAAGTGACGCCACTCATCTCCTAGGCAACTGTTTCCAAGGCAGTGACATCATTCAGTCACCGTGGCAACCCTCCAGGAGGACAATTCTGCAATTAAATGGGCAAAATGTTCTTATGTGTCTCTGGGGGTTGGGGACAATGCAAGGAGTATATTTCAAAAAGAAAAATATTTCGGGAGAAGCAGAATAAACTTCAGGATTTAGGGGAAAATGGGGGAAAGCAGGAGCTCTGGAACTGGGCTGACAGCCCATCACTGAAGACACTGGAGAGAGAGCCAGGACATACGATTGCTCTGTGATGACAGGCAGCACCCAGGGCAGTGACCCCATGGTCAGACTGGTCTCTTCCTCACTGGGCTCACCCAACAAGCACTGGTCAGCGTCTCCCGTGTGCAGCCGCCGGGTCCCCCAGGAGCAGAAGCAGCCTGAGCCCTGCTCCCGGGACCTGGAACTCACAGCTGGGAGTCCGGTGGGGCCGAGGGCACTTCTGCGGCCACCCAGCGTGCTATGGGACACGGAGCCCATGCTGGGAAGGAAGACCTGTCCTGTTGGCGTCTAACCTCACCCCGTGTGGAGCAGAGTGGAGGTCAACCGGCCTGCTGACTGGTGGCTGACGTGGAGGTCAGGGCACGGAAGACGGCACTTGGGGTGACATGGTGACTGGGGTGGGGAATGACTGTTGCTGACTCCCATAAGGAAGTGGAGACAAGACTGGAACTGAAGGAAGCAAGAGAGGGGTTTCGGGGCAACATTTAACAAAGCATGGAGTCCCAGGTCACCTGTAAGAGAGTGTCTTAGAAGATGCTGTGCCCTGGGTTTCCCTGCCCCCATCCCTCCTCCCTGGGCCGTGGCGGGCCGTGTCCTTTGAGCAGTAGGACCAGCGGTCACCTGTGTGCATGATCTGGGGCTTTCACTCTTGCCGGCAGAGGAGCAGACGAGTGCTGTGAGGCGGTGCCTCACTGTCCATGTCACAGATGACACTGAGGCCTGCTGAGCGCCAAGGCCTCGCTCTGCCCATGGTGACCAGCTTCTCCCACTTCTCGGTGAAAGAAAGGCCATGTTCTTCAGGGCAGCCACCTCCTGGCGTTGCTGCACCATGTGCTGAGGGGCAGAGGGGGGTCTCGGGCATGACCAACACCCCTGCATTCATCTCTGCCTCTCCTCTGACAACGGGGCAGCTAAGTGCTGAGTTCTGCCCTGTGGTCTGTGCTGGGGAGGAATGGGAGTGACGCATGACGTGATGGGCAGGGCCCTTGCATAGGGTAATGGGTGAGTCGTAGCGACCTGACCTCAGAGCAGCCCCGGCTGTGGGAGTGTGGTGAGCACGTGGCAGGCACACGGCGACGCCGGAGCCATCTCCTCAGCAGCTGGCTCCTGGGGAGATAGCCTGGCTTGGACCCCTCACTTCCAATGTCCACTTGAGGCCAGGGAGGAGGAGATGGCAGAGGAAGCCTGCAAAGGCGCAGGGCACACACGTGCTGGGGTGGCCAGTGCTGTGGGACGGCCTTACCGGGTCCTCCGCCCCCACCTAATCCCGAACCCCCTGCACTGATGAGAAACGCTGCGGTTTGCTGCCGCCTCCCACGGTGGGGCCCCAACACGCACAGATCGCCCTGAACTAAAAAGGAGTGAAGGAAGTCAAGGGTGGGGCCCTGTGACCCCGGCACATGCGCACACTGCATTAGTCAGGTCCCCGGAGTAGTGGGGCCGGTGGGAGACTCACTAAGAGCTTTATTGCTAGGAGTTGACTTATGTGGTGGTGGGGAGTCTGAAATCACCAGGGGCGGGAGCCTCAGCTCTGAGAGTAAGACTTCTGATTAGACCAGGCCTGCCCAGACACCTAGGCTGATCTCCCTTAAGGCCAGCTGATGGTGGACTTTAACTGCTCCCTCCAAACACCCGAGTGCATCTCCATTAGCGTTTGAATAACGGGGGACTGCCATCCGACCAAGTGATGTGAAAGAAGGCCATTATGTGCAGATTGCGAAGAGATTTCCGGGCAGCATTTCAGTTAATTCCCCGGAGAGCCTGTGCACTGAGAATCCTGTCCAGTCTAACACGTAAGGAAAGAGCCTCCGGGTGGTGAGGAGACACCCGTGGTCACCTGCCTGAGTCCCCTGCTATGCAGGACAGGTCAGATTGCATCTGTGTGTGTGTTTAAAGGAAGGTGGGAGGAGGAAGAAGTACTTTATGTTAAGCTGTTCATCTGGGCTGGTCCCCCGTCACCGCGCTGGGTCTTGAACCAGGGACTTTGGGATGTTTGTGACTTCGGGATGTTTGTGGACTGCACGGCGGTGGGTCACCCACTAGGCCACCTGGGAGTGCTGCATTTATTTCATTTGATTCAGCTGTTCATCTGGGTTGCTTGCCCCAGGCCGGGACGAGCCCAGGTCCTTGGGAAGGATGGGGACCGCGCTGGCAGAGCCGGCACCTGTGTGCTGAGCCTTTGCTTCTGTGGCCTTTGCTGTTAGCCTCTCCTCCCTCTGCCTGGTGTCCCCTCTCCTGGAAGTGGAATCGACCCCAGTTCTCTCCTTGGTGAAGAGGAAGGTCCTTCCCGGCCCTTCCGGGACCTGCTGAAGGAAGGAAGGAAACCACCGTCTGGGGACCACTTCCTTCCACCTCTGCTGCCTGCCACCTGGGGCAGGGTCGTGCCCACTGCGCCCCGCCCCGCCCCGCTGGTCGTCAGGAAGGCAGGGGCTCCTGGGGACCAGAGAGTGACTGGCGGACGAAGGAGGGAGGGAGGGAGGGACGGGTGAGGCGAGGGGCAGCTCTGGCCCGGGAGCAGAAAAAGGGAAATCCCTCCCCCTTATCCAGGCGTCCCAGGCCCCTGCGGAGTCCTCAGGATTTCCGGGGGCCCGTGAGTGGGGGTCCCCGCTGCAGGGCTCTCGCGGATGTGGCCCGAACGGTATCCTTCCTCCGCCCAGTAGGGATAGAGCCTCGATGCTCAGCTCGCCGTGGTGCCGAGAGCTTGGAGTTTATCTCCCCTGCCGGGTCACCCCACCCCACCGGGACACCCCACCCCACGAGGCCGTGGGGAGACGGACGGACTGAGAGGGTGTGCAGAGAGGCGTCGGCCGGCGCAGATAGGCGTCGGGGTGTGCAAACAGGCGTGGAAAGGGACCAAGTAAAGAATAGAAGCCCCGGAGGCCCCGCCCCCAAAACCCCGCCCCTCCCGTCGGGGTCGCCACTAGGAGGCGCCGTGGGCCGCGCAGGGACTACGGCCTGGAGCGCTCGGTGCCTGGCGAGCGGGAGGGGCTGGACGGCACCCAGCAGCCCCTTTGCCCGCCGGTCTAGACGGCTCCCCGCCCGCCCACCTGCAAGTCAGCCTTTTGGTCACAATTTCCCCACTTCCCTCGCCGGTCGTCCAGCTTCTTGCCGGACACTCGGAGGACCATCTAAGTATCCTTGCCACCTGTGTCCTGGCCTGTGCACAGGAGGACAAAGGGCCATGGGCCTTGGCGAGGGCTGGAATGGAAGCCGGGTGTCCCCAGGCACGGGGGTAGCGTGGCCAGGGTGCGGAGAGGAGGCTGCGTGCCTCGCGGCCGCCGACGCTCTAAGACAGTGCGGCTCAGCTCCATCCACACCTTTCCTCACCTGTCACCACGTGCTGGTGGCCCCGTTCCTCCCTCTCCGGGCCCAGGCGCTCAGGATGGCGGGTCCTGGCTATGCAGGCGCGGGGCGGGCTCTGTTCTTGGCGTGGCTTCTGCCTTGCGGTGTGTCCTTCCTTGCGGGCACTTCTTTACCCTCTGGGCTCAGTGTCACAGTGTGTCTCCCAGGTGGGGGACAGACCCCCTGTCATCTGACACCTGCCGCAGACGTGAGAACCCAGGTGAGGAGGCTGTCACCAGACTCTGAGGGTCTCCTGAGGCCAGTGAGGGAGGATGGAAGAAAGAAAACGGAGGGCCGGCCTGGCCCCAGTTACCCCTACCCGGGGCCTGACTGTGACCTGAAGTGCGGCTCCCCACTGGGTCTCTCACACCAGGAGCCTGGACCCCGCTGCCTCTAGGGCAGAGACAGGAGTGCAGGGAGAATTCTGGAAGGAGAGCCCCCGCGGACACCGGGACCTCTAATCAGCCAGCGTGGGGTTGGCCTGGCCAGCGGCTTTCTGCTAGGTGAGGAGGATGGGCTGCTGGTTCTCGCAGGGCCTGCTCGGTGGGTTCTGGGAAGGGGAGGAGGCTGGGATCCTGCTGGGAGGGGCTTTGCCCACCCTGGGAGAGGGAGGGAATGGGCCACCCTCAGGCTTACCCTGGGGACATGTGTCTTCTCTCTGCCGAGCTGGGTACCAGGTGACATCCTGTGCAGGCCAGTCTCAGCCGTCCAGGGTGGTGGGAGTGGCAGGGTGAGGGCTGGAGGGTCCAGGGCCAGGCAGGCGTGGTGGCTGTGTCCAGGGGAAGCTTCCCTGGGGAATGGAGGTGCCAGGAAGACCGGGTTATTCATTCTGCAGCCACCTGCTGGATGTTAGCACATGCCAGGCTCTGTGCTGGGCGTGGGTGACAGAGACGCGTTGCAGAGACTTCGCCCCTGTTGATGGCACACAGTGTGTCCAGTCATGAGAGCAGGGAGAGGAAGACAAAAATAGACAAGTTCCTCTAGGTCAGCTTGTGCTGTGAGGGCAGCAGAGGCCGCCGAGGTGCAGAAAGGAGGCAGGTCAGCCTGGGCAGGTGACACTTCCCCGAACACCTGAAGGAGAGAGTCGGGGAGAAGAGAGTTCCAGACGGAGGGCAGGGCCTGCATGCATGTGTTTCTACTCCATTTGCTGAACAGAAATGAGCAATGCAAAGAAAATCCTTTCTTTTAGGGAGCTTATTATATTCTAGTGGAATCAAAACAAACTAAAACACACACGCACGCACACGCATTTCAGGGAGTGATGAATGTAAGGAAGGAAAATAAGCCAAGGTCATAGGACAGAAGTGACCCAGGAAGTATGGACCATGGCAGGCTGGGTGGTGAGGGTGAGCTACTCAGTGACCTGAGTGATGAGAGAGAGCCCGCTGTGCGAAGGTCTGGAGAACATTCTAGACCAGGGGAGCCGGACATGCAGTGGATCTGCAGTTTCGAGCCACATGGCTGGAGGGAGCGAGATGGCAGTGAGGAGCAGAAGGTAGGCTGAAGGGTGGCAAAGCCAGGCAAGGGGCGTGGGTTTGGTTAGCAGGCGCTGGGGAGCTGCTGCAGGGTGGGGGCGGGAGAGGGCCGACCTGTGGACGCTCTGTGTCGCTTGGGAAGCAGGGCCGGGAGCAGGACAGCGACCTGGACTAGAGGAGTGGCTGAGAGAGGCTCCGTGGGCTGATGTGACAGATTTGAGAGTTTGGGGTGCAGCAGGGGTGAAGGGGTGCAGCAAGGGTGGAGGACTCGGATTCCCACTGGAGGCACCAGGATGCGCGGCGTCGGGTGGGAGGTTGAACGCACATTTTTGCAGAGCGGGTAGGATTTCTGTTCGGCAGGTGGGTGGGCAGGACACGCGGACAGCTGGCTCTCTGAGCCCGGAGCTCAGGGCGGGAGCTGGCCCGGCGCGGACTCACTCCACAGACCCCACGGGCTGGCGGCAGGGCCGTGCTGTTCCCGGCAGCGGCAATCCCTGTCCATGTCCGGTCCGTGTGACCAGCACTTGACACGTGACTTGCCTGCACCTAGGTCTGCAATGCGTGTGAAAGGCACATCCGATTTAGAATAACTCCTTACTCATTTTTATGAGATTCCGGGCTGTATATATTGGGTGAAGATATTATTAATGTCATGTTTCTCGGTACCTTTTTAACTGTTAGAAAACTGAGAATGACATGTGCGGCTTGTGTCATAGTGTGTCGGTGACGTTGCGGGGGGGGCGGGGGGGGTTGGGGGGACCTTGTAGGGTGGCACCTGTCAGGCACCAGGGGGCAGCAGAGGTTAGGAAATGAGAAGAAGGCTTCTCAGCTGAGGATATCTTTTCTTTCCTTCTTTCTTTCTCTCTCTCTCCTTCCTTCCTTCCTTTCTTTCCTTTTCTTTCAGGAAAGGTGCAGGCAGGAACGAAGGTAAATAGGCAGGTACGCAGGAAGAAAGAGGAGGCAGAAACACATATTTTTGTTGTTGTTGTTGTTGTTCATCTTCGTTGTTTCCTCCGGCCCTGGGTCTTGAACCCAGATCCCCGAACCCAGAACCCAGAATATACCCCGTGGACTCATCCACTAGGCCACCAGTACGCGCCTGATCCTACATTTTTAATTTTTTTTGAAGAAAGGTGCAGGCAGGAATGAAGATGAGTAGACAGGCAGGAAGCGAGGGGAGGAAGAGGTATCGTTATTTTATTTCTATTTAGTTGTTCACGCTGGTTCCAGACCCGCGCGCCTCCCCGCCCCGGACTGAGCCTCCAACCCAGGGGTCTGTGGCCTGTGATACTTCGGAGGCGACTGGCCCAGCAGCGGCTCCACCAGGGGGCGCCCTGGTCCCACATTTCAACCTGCAGTGAGATAGGCCACACCCTAATGGCTCAGGCAAATACCTGAAGTAAAATCTCTTTGTGGCTTTGACCTGAATTCCGTCAATGAATGCAGCGAGCTCCGTTTTGTGTGTTTGCTGGCCATTTGTCTATTCGGAGAATGTCTCTCACTCTGTGGGCTGTCTTTTTCATTTCTTTTCATTCCTTTGAAAAGCAAATGTTTTTAATTTTTTTTTTTTTTTTTTTTTGATGAAGTCTGTGTATTTCTATCTTGGGCTGCTTATTGACATTGTTTTTAAAGGAAAAGTGCAGGCAGGAAGAGAGGAGGGATTAACAGTTCTATTTATCTTTATTTAGTTGCTCATCTTGCTTGTTCCCCCCTCCCTGGGACATGACCCGGGTCGTTACAGGTGTTGGACTTAACTGCTGCTCCATCAGGTGCACTGGTTGCCTGTGTGTGTGCATGTGTGTGTGTGTGTAAGCATTTTATTTTATTTTTGTTTAGTTGTTACACTAGTTTTCCCCACCCTGCACCTGGGACTCATCCCAGCTCTATGTGCCGTGTCCTCTGGAGGCAGGGGACCCCGGAGCTTGGGATGTACACAGACCGCGCGGCAGGAGGCAGCGATCCTTCCACCACCAGGGCGTGCCGTGAAATGGGCTCGTTAGCAGTTTATTTCTTTGTTTTTTGCCACACTTAACCGCTTCTCCACCAGGACATGCCTGCTCGTCTGTTAAGTGTCATACCTAAGAGTCGTGAGATCATGAGGATTTACATCTATGCTCTCTTGGAAGAGTTTTGCAGCTTGAGCTCTTGCAGTCGGGTCGACCCGTTCGAGGTAGTGTTTGTGAGGGTGTGAGGTCGGGGTTTGATTTCAGTCTTTCACACTTGCTCCTGCACCGTTGGTTGGAGACACTGTTCCTTCTCTGTGAGTTACGTTGGCACCTTGTCAAAATCAATTGGCCGTACATGTGACCCCACCGTCTTTTGCTCTGTAATAGTTTCAACCTCAGTTTTCTCATCTGTGAAATGATGACCATGAAATCTGGGACCGACTTACCCACCCGGCACAAGGGGTCCCTCTAGGGCCCACGATGACTTCAGGGGCTCGTGAAAATGTTTCAGTCTCTTTTCAAACTAGAAGAAAAAAATGAACTTCAGGTTAAAGGAAATGTCTTAAGAGCAATATGAAGATAACATTCATTACTTTATGCCAATGCTGTTGTGAAAAGCAGATTTTTAAAAGGAAAGGTGCAGCAGGAATGAGGGCGGGCAGGCAGGCGGAGAGAGGAGGAGGCAGCTCTTCATTTATTTTACTTAGTTGTTCCTCTTGCTTGTTCTCCCTGGGTCTTGAACCTGGGACTTTGGGATGAACATGGACTGCACCAGCGGGAGGCAGCGGCATTAATCGCTAAACCACCAGGGCGTGCCGTGAGGTGGAATTTCTGAAAGTTTGTTTCTTTATTTTTCGCCACACCAGCCTCAGGCCTCCATCAGGTCCAGCCCTTCTCAGCCTGCATCTTAGCTGCCTGGGCAACAAAGCGCCACTTTTCAGCAGCTTTGTCGAGGAGGAAGCCCTGAAGGCCGCAGTGCCCATGTCCGCGGAAGGTATCCTGTAGCTCTAGGGGATTGTCAGACACCATGTGCTGTGCTGTCCCATCGGGAGATGGTCATTATTTACGGGGGAGCAGGGCGCGCCGCCCTCGCCATCCTGGGTTTCTTTATAGGCTGGAGAATGATCGACTGTACAGAACCGTGACGGTGACCATGACTCAAAGGAGGCTTGAAACGAAGGAGCTGATCCTTTGCCCAGATTTTCTGCTCTGACGCCTCTGAGGGCCGGATGGGGAGGGCGCCGCAGCCCCCTGGCAGAGAGGGCCGCTGAGGCGGAGACAGGAGGCTGCCGAGAAGCTGTGCCTGGGCTGGGGGTGGAAATGCGCCCATGCTGGGCTCTGACGGGGTCAGGTGGGGGCCTGGGGTCCACTCCGGTGGGAGGCAATGCCTACGTAGAGAGACTTAAATCCCCAACAACCCAGGCCTTTAAGACGTGGATGCGAAATTCACAGAATACAAAACGAACAATTTTGTTTTTAAAGGAGAGGAGCTGGCAGGAGTGAGGGCGAGCAGAGGCAGGCAGGCGGGAAGGGAGGAGAGGAGGAAGCGTTCCCATTTACTTTATTTAGTTGTTCGTCTTGGTTGTCTCTCCTGGAACCAGGAAGTGAACCCAGATCCTTGGGCTGTGCATGGACTGCGCTCGGCTGGAGGCAGTGGAGCAACCACTACTCCACTGGGTGTTTCTAAAATGAACTGTTTTAAGGTGTATAATTCAGTGACATTTAGTATATTTTCACTTACCTTCAGTTATCATCTGTATCTTCCAAAGCATCCTTGTCAACCCACAGGGAAATGCGCACCTGTGAGCGGTCACACCCCTCCGGCCCTGTAACCTTTCATCTCCTTTCTGTCTAAACGGATTTCTCTCTTCTGGACGTTTCGCGCCTGCGGAATAGTGCCACCCGTGTGCTGCTGTGTCCGGGTCCTGCCACGCAGCAGCATCCCAGGTGCAGCGGTCATGCGAACATCTGCCCTGCGTCCTGGCGAGCTGGGCCGCTGTCCGCGGTGCTGCGCCCACAGACGCCTACCCTCCGTCAGTGGTGGACAGCTGTGCCCTTCCACCCGGGCTGCCGTGAGTCGTGCTGCTGTGAGCCTTCACGGGCAGGTTTCGTGTGGACACACGCTTCGCGTCCCCGGGGTCTCTGGTGAGAACGCTCCGAGGACGGCCCAGGTGTGGCTCGCATCTGCATCCTGTCAGCCCAGGGGGCGGGTTCGGTTCCTCCTTTCCTTACCGGCACTTCCACCTACTGGTGATGACAGCCATCCTGGGGAACTGGCTGCGTCTCCCTGATGACCTTGGCGGTGACCGTCTGCAAATGCTGGCGGTCATGCGTTCCCCACGCCCTTGCGAGGAATCAAGCGTTGCTCTGATGGAATAAAGCTGCAGGGCATCCCAAGGCACCACAGGAGTCTGTGGCTCTCAGCCCGTGAGAGAGCCTTGCCGGGCGGGCGTCCCTCCACCGGACCTGCCTCAGGCTTTGGGCCTTTTCTCGGGCGGTGCCGGCTGCACCACCCCGGAGGGTGGCAGGTGCGTTCTGGAAGCCGTTTTCCCGGATGGCTTCCTTGTTGCTCGTCTGTCCGGAGCTCACCCTTATTGTCTCAGTCCACGCTGGCCTCATGCAGTTCTTGGCCGTGACCCTCATCGTTCCCAGTTATCCTGGTTGTCTCAGCCTCCCAGCTTTTCTTGGCCCTGGGCAGACTGGGTCAGCAGACTTTCCAGTGCGGCCCCCGTCCTGGCACAGCTGGAGAAAGGGATGGGCCTGGCTACTTGGCCTCCGAAAGGTGAAGGGTGCTGGACGGTCTGAGTTTCATAGTCAGTTCTCACCAGAGTGGCGGGAGGGCTCTGGAGGGACCTGGCCGTGAGAGGGACATCATTGTCCCCACCTGCCAGTCATGGCCACTTTCATGTCACCTGTGGGTGCCAAACCCTGCCGGTTTGGACTTAGGGGCTCCTTACTGCAGGTGGTGCTCAGCTGCCTCACTGTCTCACTCCCAGTGTCCATTTGCTGAGAGCCGTCTCTGCCCGGTGCTGTGCCAGGTCCGAGATACAGGGCCCTTCAAGGGCTGCGGAGGGCATGCTGGTCTGGAGGGGCGTGGCAGGGGCTCTCTTTTCCACCCCATTCCCAGAACCCTAGCCCGCTCTTGTTTGGGAAGCTCCCTGCTTTGGAAGCACGGGAGCCAGCTGTCCTGCGGGGCCTGAGGTGCTTCTGGGCAGGTGACCTGGCACCTGTCTCCCTGACTCCACCTCGCCCCTGCCTTTCCCGGCTTACCTTCCAGAGTTGAATAACATGGGGACAAATATTAACTGTGGGCCCTGAACCACGTGATGCTCAGGTGGCAGCCAGCAGCCTTCCCTCCGTGGGCGGGAGGTGGAGGGACCGGAGCGAAGAGGCCAGGCTGACAGATGACAAGGACGCCCGTGTCGCTGAGGCTCAGATGAGCACGGGGAGAGAGCGCAGCGTGTCTGTCTGTCAGCACAGGCACTGCACCTATGTAATCAGGGACACGTCTGGTTGAGGGGCCCTGAGGACACAGACATGGGTGCTGTGATTCCACAGCTGCCTTCGCAGTTCTGGAACATGCTTCCCGCTCCTGTGACCCGGTGCTGCCCTCACGCCGCCTCGCTCTCCACAGGACCCTGCCTGCAGTGCCAGGACCTCTGTGTCAAGCGGACAGTGGGTGGCCGTGCACACAGGCCCTCACTCGTGCGCACGTTTTCAGGAGGGCACCCGGGGTGCGTGCGGACGGCACCTGCACCAGCCCCTGCCCATGCGCACAGCGTGCCATACTGTTCAGAGAGCTTTTCTGTCTGCAGACACCTTCACCCAAGTCACGTGTATATGAATATGTGTGTGTGTTCGCAGATGCTGAGCGATCCTGCCAACATCAAAGGTGGCAGCTAGAAAGAGAGGCGTGGTTGCCAGGGTGCAGACGGCCAGGGATGGCGTTTAGATGGGCACGTGCCGGCTCTGCTCCCTGCAGAGCACGTGCAGGGGAGTGGGCGAGGGCCCAGCCTCGTGACAGGGTCAAGTCCAGTGCCAACGGGAGCAGTGGCTCTGGACCGGCCGGGCCGCTGTTCCCTTAGAGAGTGGCGATGCGTGAGGGAAGGCAGGCGCCCCTGGCGGGCTAGCGGGTCGGCCCCTCAGACACAGGCCCCGACACCCCAAGGACCCAGGCTTGCCCCCTGGGGGGTGGGGAAAAGCTAAGATGACGAACAACAGTACAAGTATATTAAATGCTTCTCCCTCCTCTCTCTTCCCACCCACCCGCCTGCCTGCTCTTTTCCTTAAAAAAGAAACGGGACAAAACAGCTCTGGATACTCGACGGTCAGGACCCTGATCAGGCTGGAGCCTGTGAAAAGATATTTGTAAAGTGTGTGTGTACGCGCGTGTGAGTGAATGTGCATGTCTGCCTGTGCCTGTGCGAACGCGTGTGCACACGTGAGTGTGTGTGTGTGTTTGCCGGGTGTGGAGGAGGCCACGCTGCACCTGGAAATGTGTGTGCTCTGGTGCTCTGACTGCCCGTCCCATCTGGGCGGAGGAGCGAGGAGGCGCGAGGCTGGGCCACTCACCTGCTCTGGGACCTTCGGGGGGGTCTTCACCCCGCTTACGTGTTGCCCTGCCTCCCGGGGCCCCTTAGATGCAAGGAAACAACTCGCGGCACCGTGAAGAGCTGACATCTGCAGCGTCAGAGCTTTTCCGTAACGTGGTGAAAACTTGCTCGTTTTGCATCCTGGATGGCGATCCTGGACGATGATCATGTGGAAGCAGCGCAGTTTCTGCTCCCACTGGAGCGGAGGGGCCATGAGCCCTCAGTGCTCACACAGGTGCAGGCACAGAGTGTGACAGTGAGAGTGACGCCAGGCTGTGGGCAGAGCGTGACAGTGACACCAGGCTGGGGGCAGTGTGACAGTGGCGTGACACCAGGCTGGGGACAGTGTGACAGTGGAGTGACACCAGGCTGGGGACAGAGTGTGACAGTGACACCAGGCTGGGGGCAGTGTGACAGTGGAGTGACACCAGGCTGGGGACAGTGTGACAGTGGAGTGACGCCAGGCTGGGGACAGACTGCAGTGTGCACACGAGGAGCTGCAGGCGGGGGCCCGGGACTGAGGTGTCAGGAAGGCTTCACGGGACAGTGAGGACTGACTGAGGGGGCGGGCAGGCTCTGCAGGGGCGATGGCACCAGGCGCACAGGCGACAGAGGGACGATGTGCACTGGGTTCCAGAGGGTAAAGATTAAAAGGGAAATCGTGAGTTACCAGTTAATTTTTGAGGCCTTTCTGGAAGAGACCCAGCCCAATGGCTAATCCCTTCTACCCTTCTCACCTCCTTGGACCCTGTCCCAGGCTTTCCTCCGTGTGACGAAGGTCCCATAGTGACCCAGAGCAGAGCAGGGACACTTGGATGTCACCCACACCCGGTCTTCCAGAGCGAAACGGGCCAGAGGGGACGAGCGGGGGGCCGAGGTTCCCGGGAGTTCCTGTAGGAAGGGGTTTGGACTCAGCTCTGCCAAGTCCTGTTGCATCACCTCTGGGTCCAGAAGTGGGCTGGACTCAGGGACACCTCGTGCCAGGTGGATGGAAGCGAGTCCCCCGCGTTGGCAGTCAGCTGTCTGCGCTGTGGTCTGTCTCTGGGGGAACATCTCAGAGCGAGCGTCTCAGTGCCCAGGGCAGCCAGAGGCCCTGTGTCCCTGCGGCCATCGGATAGCCAGCTTCCTCTGGTGGCACTTCATGCCACGGCGCTGAGCTCTGGTCGTTTCTGAAATCACGTCCGCTCAGGAAGGAGCAACACTCTGTAACGTCTGTGTCAGGGCTGACGACCCAGTGCAGGCGGGCGAACAGACCTTTCCCGGGAGCCGCGCTGATCGGGCCAGAAGGCAGGACTGTCCTCGGAGCTACTCAGAGATCAGGGCAGCCCAGGAGCCCGGCTGGCACCCTGTGGAGGTTCGCAGCGGGGTTTTAGAATCAGACGACATTTTTTAAAGTATCGAAGCTGTGACCCTGTATTACAGAAGCATCAGCAAGTACAGAGGCCACACCGAAGAGGACATACACACGGAATCCTCTCCCCCGAGGTGGCTCCCTGCAGTCTGGAGTATGTCCCGTGGACTCACTCTTGACCAGATGTGTGAGTGTCCCTGTCAGAGCGCATGCGGCGTTTCAACAACACTTCCTATTTACAGACACCTAAAGTTGAATGCTTTTTGTATTTCTATTAGTTTCTAAATTTATTTTTATTTTTACACATTAAACTCACATGTAAAGGTTCCCCATTCCTCAGATCTATGTCCGCACACCCTGCCCTGCACCCCATTACCCGGTGTCCTCCAGCATCGTGCAGTGGGCTCCGCCACCATGTCTCCCGCCTCCCTCCTGTCCCATTCCCTCCTGCTTGCCTCAGTTCTGTGAAATTTGAGTTTCATATAGCTTTCAGGTCACAAGTAGTCTCGAAATGTTCAGCCATTCAACAGTGCAGGAGCCCTTCTTCGTCTGTGGGCCCCCCAGACAGGCGGTGAGCTGGGTTTCGCCCACGGGCCTCTAGAGCAGCGGTGTCGACAGAGTTTTCTGCTCTGATGGAAATGTTCTGTATCTGTGCTGCCAGGCACAAAGCCACGAGCATATGTGGCCACTGACCCCTCGGCATGGGGCCAGCGCAACAGAAATGGAATCTCCAATCTTCATTTTAACGAATTCAAACTTAAATCGCCACTTGCAGCTTGTGATTCTGTATCGAACAGACTGTTCTTTCTTGAGGGACCTGTACCAAGTCGTCACACAGTGGGTGGACTTAACATGCAGACACTTATTCCAGAGATTAGAAGTTGGAGTCAAGGTCTTAGCAGGGTCACTCTGGAAGCTCCAGGAAGAGTCCATCCCTGCTTCTCGAGCATTCTTTGTCTGCTGGCGGCATCACTTCAGTCCCTGTATCCTTGTCCTTGTGTGTCTGTGTCTCTACTTTTCTGTATAAGGACGTTAGTCATTGGATTAGGACCCCCTCCAATCCATTATACCCTCGTTTTAATGAATTACATCTGCAAAGACTCTATTTACAAATATGCTTAGGTTGGGAGGCATGAATGGGGACATAAACCAACCAGCAGAGACAGTGATTTCAAAATGGTGTTGTCAAATATAGGCGTCAGAGCCACCCGGAGAGCTGGCTGAAACGTGGATTGCTGGGTGCTATCCGCGGAATGTCTGACTGAGGTCTTGCCAGTCGTCAAGTCTCAGGTGATGCTGACGCTGTGTGTCCCGGGAGCATCATTTGAGAGCCGCCGTCTAACAGGGCTCCTGAGAGACTGGTACGGCTGCCATACAAATGGTCATGATGGGGTGGCTAAAACCCATAAGCGTGTTGTCTCACAGCTCTGGAGCCCAGATTCCAAGATGGAGGTGCTGGCAGGGCGTGTTCCTTCGCAGGCTCTGAGAGGAGGACGTGTTCCCCGCCTCTCTCCTGGTCTTGCAGATAGTCACCTTCATGTTCCTATGGTTTTCTCCCCGTATAGGCGTCTCTGTGTCCAAACTGCCTTCTGTGCTGGAGCAGGGCCCATCCTGATGACCTCATTTTCACTTGATTACCACTGCAAAGACCTTATCTCGAAAAAAAGATCACATTCACATCTACCGGAAGTTAGGATTTTAATACATGACTTTCAGGAGGCGCAGTTCAAGCCATATCAGAGCTTAACTGCATTTGGTGTCCTAGCCAAGCCGAGGTGTGCCTTCTCGGGGGCCTGGTGTGCAGGGAGACCTTCCTCCTCTTATCTTTGCACTTTGGATGGAGGCCGGCTTGGATAAGAGCTGGCAGCACCAGAAAGCAGGGATCTTGGCTTACAATTCTGCTTTGTTGACACTTGACTGGGAACTTTGGACAAATCACTTTTCTCGAAGACTTGCTATCAACTTGGTCTTGGACACTTCTGACCACCTATGATTCCCAGGTGGTGGGACAGGGTTAGCTTTTAGTTCGTTCTCAGCCTCCATGCTGTCTTGCAGGCTTTTGATGTGTCTGAAACAAAGGCTGGGAATTTGGTTCTTGAGGATGCATGGATTATATTATGTGCTCTAGCAATTTCCATTCCTTTGTTCGAAGCATGCATGTTAGCATTGCCAGCTGTGGAGTAGGCATTGTGCTCAACAGGACAGAATTCTGGCTGCTCTGAGCTTCCTCGGGTGGGGGAAACATCTAGCAAACACCAGAAACGCCCCCGAGGAGCACTCTGACTGTGCTGTCTTCACAGCATGCTCTAGGGGAGCTGGGGGTCCAGGTCAGTGACTCAGCCTGGGGCGTCAGGGATGGCTTCAGTGAGGAGGGGGTTTCTCACAGGTTGTCCAGCAGCCCTGCAGGAGGACAGGGCCAGAGAGGAACACCAAGCAGAGGAATCAGCTTGTGCTGTGGCTGGAGGCTCAGAGAGTCATCAGACTGGGCTAGTGCCCTTGCTCTGGGAGATGTGGAAGACGAGGGGTGACGAGGCTGGAAACGGTGCAGACCCCACTCTGCAGGTGCCGTTTGCCCGGCGAAGGCATTTTGACTTCACCCCGAGATGAGACAGGAGACTGAGGGCTCTGACACTAGAAGGTTCTGTGCTTGCATGTTCATTTTCAGGTGTCTCTGGGAGCAGGCTCAGGTGTCAGCGGTGGAGAGGCTGGAAGTGGAGCCGCCAGCACTTCGGGGCCAGTGTCACAGCTTAGCCAGTGCGATGAACTCTGAACCAGGGCAGGCGCGGCAGCAGCGGACAGGTCAGCAGACATTGGAGGGCCTTCAGCTTGGCTCACCGGGCATGTGGCTGTGCAGGGGATGGTCATGGAAGAGGCGGGCTCTGGCTGGAGAAGCACGTCTTCTGTTTCGCACAAACTGCATTCAGGGGTCTGGGCTCCCTCCAGCGGGCAGTGTGGTCAGCCCGTGACCTCCAGGTCCCCAGAGGGCGGGGTCGCCTCACGCCTTTGCGTCCTGCTCATCGCTCTGGCCACATTGCCCTCTGCCACTCTGGAAACCTGGCAGCGAAGTCACCCACCCCAGGCATCCGTGTTTTCCTTTCTGCTTTTCTGCGCGGCGGGCGCATCGCTCTTCAGTTCTCAGCTAGCAGGGCAGGGACTGTCTTTGCTGTGTCCTGGGGGCCGGCGCAGTGCCTGGCCTGCAGCCACTCTGTCCTGTCTGCTGAATGGATAAGTGAGTGGCAGGAAAGCTGGGAACATGCCAGGGGAAAGACGCGCCTTCACAATAAAGGGGTTTTAGGGACCCGAGGGCAGTCATTTCCTCCACAATTGGAAAGGAGCGGCTGGAACATCCTTGTGTTATTGTTTCTGTGGACATCAGTACTGAGAGATCGTGTAAAAGTCAGAATGCTGGGTTCAGATTACTCTTTTAGTTGCGTAGGCTGGTGCCTCAGTTTACCTTTCTGCACATGGGATAATAATGGTGCTTATCCTCTGTGTCATCGTGAAGATTAACTGAGACAATGCCGGTATAGACAGGCACAGAGAAAGTGTTCAGTAAATATTAGTGAGTATCATTAATTAAGCAGCAAAAACGGTGTCCTGACACCAGGCTCCCCAAGGTCAGTCTTCCTACCTCTGACAGGGGAGACTGGGCAGGGATCCAAGAGACTTCATGGTGTTTACAGCCTCGTGACCACCCGCCCTGTGGACCAGATGCTTACAGCCAGTCATTACTTCCTCCCAGTATCTGGAACCTCTGGGTGGGACGACAGCCTTCCATGAAACCGTGATCTTCCCCTTTGACCGGTCGATGGCTTGTTAGCGTGCTGCTCAGTAACCTTGGCTCCAGTCAGACAAGGAGAGAACTGACTTTTGAGCTAGTCCATCGATGGCAAAGTTTCCTAGGAAGGCTGTTCCACGCACACAGACACACCCCGCTGACTCGCAAACACATGCACGTGTGCACACACACTCACACGCATGCACACGTGTGCACACATTCACAGCACACACATGTGTGCACCACTCACACACAGACACACACGCACACAGATGCACACACAGGCGCACCCCACTCCCCGGGAGCCAGGGCTGTGCGTCGACTCTGCCCCACATGTTCGTGGGAGCACACGCAGCCTCGCAAAGAACTCGCTGTGTGTGTCAGGGGTCTTATACACCCCTTTGTGCACTCATGGCAGCACCCAACACAGAACACCCTCCCCAGGCCCTCAAGCGACTCCTGAGTTTGGAAGGACGGGTCCTCAGTCAGAAGCAAAGTGAACGAGACTGGTGCCCATCTCTTGGGCGCCCGGCTGTCCGCACGCTGCCTTGCTGGTCATCACAGCGCAGCCCGTGGTGCCAGCACCGCTCCTGCAGGGCCCAGGGGCCCCGGCTCCGTGGCGTCCGGCGCTCACCCGTCTGGAGTCGCCCCACTTCACACAGGAGGAAATCCCGGGCGCCGGCACGAGAGCGGCCGTGAGCTGAGTGCAGCAGCGGTGTCCTGACCACCACGACCTTACCTGCTCGTATTTGTGGCGGCGCGGCGGCAAGTGTGGGGTTCACACGAGGCGGCCTCCCCAGACACCGGCCCCGCTCAGAAGGAGCAGCCGCTGAAAGACTGCGGCAGAACACGCGGAACTCAGTGGACCTATGAAATCAATCTGAAGTGTGGGACCAGCAGCATTAAGTCCCTTTCTCATGTTGTCCAGCCCACCCTGGTATCTATTTCCAGAACTTTCTTTGCCATCCTGAACAGAAACTCTGTCTCCTCCAAACAGTGAGCTAACTCCCTGCCCGGCGCTGCCCCAGTCCCCGGGACCACTGTCCTCCTTGGCCTCCGTGGATTTGCCCGCTCGAGATGCCTTCCACGTCGCTGGATGCCTTCAAGAGTCCTTGTGTTGTGACAGGTGTCAGAATTAGAAGGAACGGCTTTTAGACAGACAGAGCCAGAACGAGGTCTTCCGTGACTGGTCCTGGGGTCCCCGTGAGACCATTACCCCCGGTGGCTGCTGTCATCAGAGAGCCAAGCCGACCCGGTTTACAGCACAGCCGAGCCTTATAGGGATCACTCCGGAGGTCTGGGGGAGATGTGCTCAGCAAGGGTGGTCCTGAGAAAGAAGCAGGTGTCCTGGGGCCGCTGGCTCGGGGTCCGGACCCAGACAGCGTTGCTGCCTCTTCCTCTGACCTGGTCGGCTTGGAGCGGGAAAGAGCTGGTCCAGCTGCTAGAGAGTCACAGTGGGTATCATCAGAAGGCGGCTTCAGCTTGGTGCCGCCATTTCCCACCCTCTGACCTGCAAGATGCTTCCCGTAAGCGAGCCCTGGGCATCGTGGTGGAACGGCTGCTGTGAGCGCTGGACGAACGCCCGTGAAAGCCGCTTTCTGTGTCCGTGGAAGGCGCCACTGTTTCCGGAGGGCCCAGGAGTGGGCGGTTCTTCTCCCCTGATCTCCATCTCTTTCACTGAGGCTCCAGGCTCCACACTTTCCCAGAAACTGCATGGGTGAAGGTTATTATCTTGCCTTGGGTGTGGCTTGTTTGTGGACTGCAGGAGGGAAGAAGGTAGTGAGATCCTCTTTCCCTCTCCTTTGATAAGCCATCCGATGTTTGGGGGAAGGTGGTTCAAAGGAGAGAGAGAAGCAAGGACACTTGAATCAAAGAAAGACCGAGCTTTAGTGTCCTCGTCTGTAAAATGGGTACGATGTCTGCTATTTTTCATGCGCGTGTGTATATGAGATCTATCGAGGCAATGAGCAGGTGCCCTCTGAGAGAAAAGGCACCAATTTCAATGGTTATTGGGGTCGAGGAGAGGAACTGAGCAAGAGGTCCACGGAGGCGGTACCCCACACCCTTGAGGGCGGGAATCGTGCCGTCTTACCCGCAGCGTTCAGCACGGTGGCTGCAGCATAGCAGACTCACGGAATCTTTGTTGAATCCAGGAATGACCTAAAGTAGAGCTGAAATATTATCAAGTCAAGCTCAGTTTCCTTTTCCTTTTTTTCTGATGCCTGTCCCCACCTGTGTGACACCCCCGTCTCTTCCCCTCCTGGTTCCTCCAAGAGAACATTCTTAGACCCCGTGAGAATCAGCCTGAGGGCGCAGCAGAGAGAGCTGGGACCAGGATCAGTGGCCGAGGCTTCAGCCGGAGACTGACGCTGGATGCTGGTGGGTCGGGCGCTTCTCTCTGGTCTTAGGATTCTCATGCGCACTGCAGAGGGTGGTCTCAGCTGACTTCTAGAGGTTGGTGAGGTTTTGAGCCTCCACATGGGATGCTGCCTCACGCTAAGGTGGCCGTGTTGTTTCTCCCACAGGTCTTGGCCTTTAAACCCGAGACGGAGCCTCAGGCCTGGAGGGAAGGGCTCCTGGGGAACGCGTCTGCTCTTTGCTTTGCCAGTTGTGTGACTTGAGTGTGGTCCCTTCTTAATTTCCTCCTGTACAGCACACAGGACCAGACCTGTGGTTCCGTCCATGCTCCTGCCTCCTGGACCTGGTCCCTCAGATGCTCTGCAGCCTCGGTCCGCCTGGAATGCTCTTGTTTTTACATTTTGAAGGAACGATGCATCAGGAATGAAGGTGAGGAGGCAGGAAGAGAGAGGGGGAGGAAGCACGTCATTTTACTTAGTAGCTCATCTTGGTTGCTCCCACCAGTCGCAGGACGTGAACCCGGGACCTTGGGATGCGTGTGGACTGCGCCCTCCCGGCCCCCATGAGGGGGCGCCAGGGATGCCCCTTAACTCAATCTCCCGCTTCATGCACCTGCGCTCTCCTTTAGACCCGCCTTTCAGCACCCAGGACGCCTGTGTGTGTGAGCACTGCGTGAACTGCGGTGTGGAAGGGACCATTCAAAACCGGAGGGCGCGGTTCTCGTAGACGGTGCTCAGGTGCCTTGAAAAAGTGGTGCGGACTAAAGTGTGTATATACATGCGCGCGTGCACACACACACACGCACACACACACGCACACACGCACACAGTCTCTGGCTGGACTCTTCCCAGGCATGACGAGTTTGCACTGCTGGGCGACAGACACAGAGTCCCTTCGGGAGGCCCTCCCGACGCCCCGCCCGCTTTCACAGCACCATCTTTATGGAGATTTTTTCTCACTGCCGTCCTTTCCGCTATGCTGTCAACCCCACTTGGACAGGCACTGGGCTCCCTCAGCTCTGCTCCCAGCCTCGGTGCAGACGTGGCGCTTAGTCGGTGCTCAGTACACACCTGCAAAGTCAGCGTCCAGGCGGACGATCGACGAGTGATAGCTCAGTGAATTCACCTTCGAGCCCCGCAGGGAAGAGTCTCTTTACTCCATTCTCCGGCCCGGAAGACGCGGCAGGCTGAGCAGCCATCCCAGCCTCACATCTAATGATTTCAGCTCTTGTTCCCCGCTTTCTGAATTTGTCTGACTCCGTGTTGGGGTCCGGCCAAGCCCCCGGCGGCGTCTAGGTTAGGAAGGGCAGTTAGCACCTCTGGAGTCTTCCTGTCTTTCTGTCCTTCCATCAGGGAAGTCCCGGGAAAACCTGCACGATCGCACACCCAAACAGGCGCGACATTTTCAGCTTCTCCAAATCCACGAGCATCTTTCCGTCAGGGGCCTTGGAAAGCGGCATCGCTCACGTGACGAGCAACACGGAACCTCAGAGGAGTTAGGACTGCACAGGTGGCAGGAATCTGCCCAAGACCAGGTGCGTCCTGGCCCCTTTCTCCCGCACGCGGACAGACTCCGTCACGCGTCCTTCTTCCCCCGAACTGACTCTGCTCAGAACCTACGGACACAGCGTGTCCTTCACGGCTGCCGCTTGGACTCGCGTGCGACTCTTTGCGGTTGGTGGCTGGTGATCCCTGCTTCTGCTCTCAGGCAATTTTATATAAAAAAGAGGCAAATCTCTTTTTTCAGAAGGTCTGACTCATCACTGATGTCAGCTCACTCCCCACGCGGGAGCGTCAGTGGCGTCGGGCTCCTCTTCCTGTCCCCCACGTCCTTCACCTACCGGGGGCTGATCTTGGCTGTCCCCATGGCCCCAAACTGTGTGAGAAGAAGGGGGCCTCCAGGGCCTCAAGGGAACCCCAGGTTCCCTTGGTAGCTCTTAGTGTCCCACCACATCCACGGGCTCCAGACCCAGAGACCCCAGGGAGCCCCATTAGTGTAGTGCTGGGTCTCACCACCAGGTGGCGCTGAAACAGCCTTTGCTCCGCGCCCCCTCCGTGCCCCCCCCCCATTGTTTTGTTATTTCAGTCAAGATCATGCGACTTCCAACACCCCCCCAAATGACCTCTTGCGGCCCAATGGCAGGGCAACCCTCCCCTCCCCGAGCCCCTGGCAACGGGGCTCTGTTCTTCATTATTAATGTTTTGTTTTCTGCAAGGTGAGCGGGATGAAACTCACTGCAGGTGGCCCCAGGCTGACTTCCTTCACTTAACAGCACACAGCTGAGGCTCGTGGTGCCCTGACACCGGCCAAGGTTTGTTTCTTTTTATCGACAACTGCCACTCCGGTTTGCGGGTTCACCATTGTTGGTTTATCCCGTCCCACTTGAGGGGCATGGTTTCCAGATGTTGGCCTGTGCAGGTTTTTGCGTGAACATAGGTCTTCATTTCACTGAGTGGAAGCTGTGAACGCAGCTTCTGCGCCACACGCCAATCACAGGGTGACCTTCGTGAGAAACTGCCCTTCTCTTTGTTGGCACGACTGGACCGTTTTTCATCTCCGCCAGCAGCAGAGGAGCCTTCCAGTGGCTTCACCCCACCTCCAACAAATGGTATTTTCAGTTGCTTCTTTTAAAATCATCCTGATAGGTTTGTAGCAGTGGTGTCTCCCTGTGGCTTTATTTTGCGTTTCCCTAGTGACTTGCGACGTGGAGTTTTTTCACCTGTCCTCTGTGCATCTTTGATGAACATTTGTTGAGTCACATCTTTGCCCATTAACTTTTTTTGTTCCCCTTTATTGAATTTCAAGATGTAGTCTGAATACGATCAAGCTCTTTGTCACGTAATGTGATTTGCAAATAGTTTCTCCTAACTTGTGGCTTGTCTTTTCATTCTCTTCGTAGTGTCTTAGAGAACAAAAATTTCATTTTTTAAAAGGAAGGAAAGGCAGGAATGCAGGTGAGTAGACCGGCAGGCTGGAAAAGAGGAGGAAGAAGCATTTATTTACTTTATTTAATTGCTCATCTCGGTTGTTCCCTCTGCTCCCCGGGCCCGGGGTGAGAACCTGGGTCCTTGGGGTGTGTGTGGACCGTGCCGGCCACAAGCTGGGGACTTAACTGCTAAGTCACCTAAAATTTTAATTTTGATAAAATTATTTTAACAATCTTACTTTTGTGGGCTTGCTTTCGTGTTATATGTAAAAACTCTTTGCTTACCATTAGGTCACAAATATTTTCTCCTGTGATTTCTTTGAGAGGTTTTACAGTTTACGTTTAGGTCTCTGATCTGCTTTGCACAGGTTTTTCTGTTAGTCATGAGGAATAAGTCAAAGTTCATCCTTTTGTTTATGAATGGTCAGTTTTCCCAGAACCATCGGTTGAAAGCACTGTTCTTTCATTTTGAATGGTCTTTGCCTCTTTATTGAAAATCAACTGGATATGATATGATCAAATTCTGATGAGGACGCAGAGCAGCAGCCCCTCTTACTGCTGGTGGGAATGCAGACTGACACGGGCACGTGGAAGTTTCTACAAAGCGAAGCCTAGTCTTACGGTAAGATCCAGCAATTCTGCTTCTAGATAGTCAGCTCCGAATGAATTGAAAACCTACATCCACAAAACCTGCTCGTGTATGTCTAGAGCAGCTTGACTCAAAATTGACAAAAAATGGAATCAACCAAGATGTCGATTAATAGGTACACGGATAAACAAATCGTGGTTGATCCAGACAGTGCATTGTTATCCAAGGATGAAAAGACCTGAGCTCTCAAGTCATGGAAAAGATGTGGAGGAAACTTAAATGCTAAGTGAAAAGAAAACAGTCTGCGAGACGACGTGCTGTTTTATTTCAGCGATAGGACATCTGGATAAGAGAAAACTATAGTGATAGTAAATTGATCAGTAGTTGCCAAGGTTGGGGTAGGGGGAGGGAGGAACAGGGGCTCACAGAGCATTTTCAGGGCAGTGAAGCTACTCTGATACTGTAGTGATGAATACATGACAGGCGTTATACATTTATGCTTCTTAGTATAGTCCCATTTTCTTACATTTTACTTTGTTTTCCTTGCTGTGGGGGTTGATCCCCAGTGGCATCTCTATGCTGGCCATAAACATATTGCCTGTGTGTGTGTTTCATAGTTTTAGGTCTCACATGTAAGTCTTTAATCCATTTTGAGTTTATTGTTGTGTGTGGTGTTAGTAAGACAGTTTCATTCTTTGGTATGTGACTGTCCAATTTTCACAGTACCATTTGTTGAAGGAATTTTCCTTTCTCCATTGTATGGTCATGGCTCCTTTATCATAGATAAAGATATGATAGTCTAGTGTCTCGATTCCTGTGTCCAATGTCATTCCAGTACCATACTGTTTTAGTCACTGTTGCTTTGTAGTATAGTTTGAAGCATGCTTAGACATATAACATAATGCCGCCATTATTTTTTCTCAGGATTGCTTTAATTATATAGGTCTTTGTGGTTCCATATACATTTTAGTATTGTTTTTCTATTTTTTAAAAAAGTTATTGGAATTTTAAGAGGGATTTTATTGAGTCTGTCTATTACTCTAGACAACATGGCCATTTTAACAATATTAATTCTGCCCATTTAATGAACATGGAATCCTTCATTTCTTTTAATCATCTTCTATTTCTTTTTAGCAATGTCTTATAGTGTTCATTGCATAGGTCTTTCACGTCCTTTCTTAAATTTATTTGTAGGCATTTGACTCTTTTTGATGTGGTTGTGAATAGAACTGTTTTCTTAGGTTCCTTTTGCTGCTTCATTATTTGCATATAGGCAATGGATTTTTGTATATTGACTTTGTAGCCTGCAACATTAATTTATTCATTAAATATTAATTGAATAATTAATTGAAATAGCTTTTTTTGTGTGTTCTGGGGATTTTCTGTGTGTTGGATTGTCTTGCTTCCTCTCCTCCAATCTGAATTCCTTTTGTTTCTTCTCGTCTAGTTGCTCTGGCTTGGGCTGCTAACACTCAGTTAAAGAGAAGTGGTGAGAGTGGGCAGCCTTGTCTGGTTCCTGATCACAATGGAAAGCTGTAGCTTTTTGCTGTTGAGTATGACATTAGCTGTGAGACTGTGAGAGAGAGCCTTTAGTCTGTGGAGATATGTTCCTTTGATCATCACTTTATTGAGTTTTTAGAGAAATCATAAATGGGTATTGAGTTTTGTCAAATGCTTCTCTGTCTCTATTGATATGACCATATGATATTTGTACTTTGATGAATGTGGTGTGTTAATTGCTTTACATATACTGCTTTGCATATATATTACATATATATTGGACTATCCTTGCAACTCTGGAATAGATTCCACTTGGTAATAATGTATGATCCTTTTCAGGTGTTGTTGAATATGGGTTGCTAGTATTTACTGAGAATTTTTACATTCGTTTTCATCAGAGATGCTCAACTGTAGTCTTCCTTCTTTCCTCCCTCCCTCCCTCCCTCCCTCCCTTCCTTCCTTCCTTCCTCCCTTCCTTCCTCCCTCCCTCCCTCCCTTCCTTCCTTCCTTCCTTCCTCCCTTCCTCCCTCTCTCCCTCTCTCCCTCCCTCCCTCCCTTCCTTCCTCTTTTCCTTCCCTCCTTCCTATTATCTGATTTCAGTATCCAGGTCATCTTGGCCTTGTAAAATGTATTTAGAAGTATTTCCTCTCCTTCAGTATTTTTTCAGAAGAGCTTGAGAACAGGTGTGTTCTTTGGGGGGCTGTCAGGATGCTGCTTCTGCTCCGTCAATCACAGCCTGAGCTGCGGCTGAGACCTGGTCTAAGGCTTCCTCTCTAGGACCGAATGCAATATTGAAGCAATTAAAAAAAATGGAAAGAATGAGCCAAATCTTTTGAGTTACATGATCCACATAAGCTGTTAATGTAATATATAAATAAACTATGGTTAACAATATTGTGTTTTAGACTTGTAAGGTGATAAAAGAATAGACCTTAAAAAAGTCTTAACCACAAAAGAAGTCTTAAGTATTGAATGTATTAGAGACACTGAACCTTTTTGTGGCAGTTGTTTTGTAAGACATGTGTGTATCACACTGTCACATCGGACACCTTAAACTTATGTGGAGCTATGTCAGTTACATCTCAAAATAGTGAATTGACAAAGTAGGTTAGTTACATAAAAATCAGGACCTTTCCTTTCAAAATGATTTTTAAAACATTTATATTGTTGGTGTATTTATTCTAAAGGAAAGATGGAGGCAGGAATGGAGGAGAGTGGACATGCAGGGAGAAGAGGAAGAAGCGTTTTTTAATCAGTTATTTTATCTAATGGATCTTCTTGGTTGTCCCCGCTTCACCCTGGGGCCACGGTCCCAGCTCCTTGGGATGTGTGTGCTGCTCCCGGCTGGAGGTGGCTTCTGACTTAACCTCTAAACCACTAGAGCGTGTCAAAAATACACTATTTTTTAGAACAGTTTAAATTTTGTAGAAAAATGCAGAAACGGCAGAGTTCCTACATACTCCACATATAGTTCTTACTACTGACACCTTCCATTAACAGGGTACCTCTACTTTAATTACCAATATTGATACATAATTTATTCAGATTTCCTTTTTTCTTTTTAAAGGAATGGTGCAGGCAGGAATGAAGGCGAGTAGGCAGGAAGAGAGGGGAGGAAGCAGCACTTTATTTTATTTTTAGTTACTTGTTCACACTGGCTGTTTCCCCATGGACTCAGGACGAGAACCCAGGTACGTGGCCTGTGCTCCCAACCGCTGCTCCGCCAGGGCGCGCCTATTCGGACCTTCTTAACCATCCTGAATGTCCTTTCTCTGTTCTAGGAACCTCTCCAGGGTCCTAACTGCACTGACTTCTCCTGTCTCCTTATGTTCCCCTGGGTGGTGACCAGTTTCTCAGATGTTCCTTGTATCTGGTGACCTCGGACTTGGGCAGTTTTCCGAGCACTGGGCCTGCATTTTACAGGATGCCTCTCTGTTGGAATCTGTCTCCTCGATTAGGTGGGGTGAGTGTTTAGAGGTGACATGGCATCGTCATCACTCCGTGGCGAGAGCAGGCACTGTGCCAGCCAGGCTGGAGTTGCCCTTGATTGCTTGGAGGGAGGGTGCCTGCCAGGTTTCTTCACTGAGCAGCTCTTTTTCTCCACACCGTCCTCTTTGCAGGGGGTCACGACACAGCTGATGTTGAAGACATGCGGACGTCCATTCTCTCACAAGTCATCGTGGTTTTTAAAGCCAAAAAATGTAGGCATTTGATGGGTCAACCCCTGGGGCTCAGGGGGCTCAGGTGCTGGTCACTGAAAGCCGATGGACTTGGGTTCTGGGACTTTAAAAATTTGTAGAAATATTTGTATTTCTTTGTTCACAGTGCTCTGTTCATTTTAGGAAACTGAAATTTCATCTCAGTCTCTGTTTCACACCATACCCCACACAGAGTCCCGGGGTCCCCTCCCCCTGCCTTTCCCCTCTTTCCTCTCCGCACCCCCATAGACACAGTCCTGTGTCCCGCTGTGTTTGCTGGGATCTGTGCTGTTTGTTTCATTTTATTATACTTCACATGGAAATGAAATAGTCCTGAATTTCTGCTTCTCTTTCTGGCTCATTTCTCTTCACAGGGCCCCCTCCAGGCCCATCCAGAGGGTGGCAGAGGGCACAGGCTCACCTTTTTAACAGCCGTACAGGATTCCACGGAGAACTTGGCCCTCCGCGTCTCCATCCATCGTCTGTGGACGGGCGTGTGGGGTGTGCCCGTGTGCTGACTGTGTGAACTGAGCTGCATGACCATCGGGGTGCCCGTGTTTTTCCTGGTTAGAGGCTGTGTGTCCTCGGGTCTGTGGTCACGAGCGGGATCGCTGGATGAAGCGAGCTCCATCGTTATTTGTTAAGGTAGTTTGTTTCTCCACACTCGCATCACTTGTGTGTCCCTGCCCCCCCTCCAGGAGCTCCTCAAAGGCTCTGAACCCCCCACCCCAGCTGTAGAAAGGAAGTCTCCCAGGAGGAGGGTGCGACCAGGTTCATAAGGTGATGAGTGTTTCTGAGAAACAGGTGTGACCTGAAGAGGGTGGTGCCCGTCTCCTGGGCCAAACTCCCAAGTGGAGCAGGTGAGAACTTGTCCTGCCTGATTCAGCAGCCGGGCTGGAGGCGCGCCGGCAAGGCCGAGGTCCCTGTGTCCTGGTGTCACGGGACTGGGGCTGGCCTCCAGGACCACACGAAGACAGTGACTAGCAGGGAGCCCAGGCTCTGCTCTCCACCCGGCTGCCTCTGTGGAGGCAGGTACGCACTGAACTCCAGCCGAGCGGGGCCAGGGAGCTGCCCGTGGCCTCCACCCATGTCTCGTGCGTCCCTCTGTCCATCTCGTCCAGTCTCCCCTCCCTGGAGTGTCACCACCCATCTCTGCAGGGCTCTGTCCCTGATCCCCTGCCTCCCAGGACACAGCTCCCACTGGATGCTCCTGGAAGTTCTGCAGAACTTTGTGGACGTTTTGTCCTAACACTTAACACCCTGTGTGTTAGGGAGGTCAGCTGTTCCCTTGTCAGCCTCCCCACTGGTCTCTAAGTCTTCCAAGTTATGGGCTCGAGTCTCTGGATCTCCAGCATTTTCACAATCGCAGGCAGAGCAGGGTCCATGTGTATTTTTGTTCCTAGCCGTGTAGCTGGTCAATGGACCACTTCCTCTGCATGAAGTCTTGTGCGAAGCATCTGCCGTACATTATCTTATGAGTCCTTCCGATGACTTGTGGACTAGGAGTGATTGTCTCCAGGCTGCAGAGGCTTGGAATGTTTGCACAGTGCGGTCAAGGTCATCTGCGAGCCTGGGCGCAGGCTCAGGTCTCCTGAATTCCACAGCGACACGGGATACATTATTAATGAAGGCAGGAGAGAAAGAATGCACCAGTGACAGGCAGGCAGGGTGCCGGCCCGCGGGAAACGGACAAATCGATATCCGTCCTGCTTTTGAGAAGGTTTGTCTTCTGCCGAGGGAGAAAACAAGGACACAAATGCCCAGGATTTGAGGGGGGCCCCCCCGTCACGAGGTCCAGAGAGGCAGGCTGCTACTCTATTGGAGGAGAGGCTGGGAGGTGCCGTGGCTGAGAGGACACGATTTGGACAGGTGGCGGTGACACGCCGCTCCGAGGCATGGGCACGGGCCACATGCAAAGGCAGAGGGCACCCTGGGACCAGCGACACGCTGCACTGGGCTCGGTGTTAACTCCACGGGGCCAGGGAGTAGCCGGGGAAGCTCTGGGCAAGCTGGCACCAGATGGCAGAGGGCCTTGGACCCCCTCGTGGCTCCAGCTTCTCTTTGGTAGATTTGGGGAAACCCCGAGCAGCTCTGGCCCCGAGGCAGTGACAGGCCACACTGCCAGGATGAGCGGGAGGAAGGGGACGTGGAGGACGGAGCTTCTGGCGTGGGGGGTGGGGGTGGGGGGTGTTGGGGGCAGGCAGCAGACAGCATTTCAAGGCCGCGTCAGGGTCGGGGAGTGGGCGCAGGGTGATGTGAGGTGGGTGCGTGCCAGGAGGCCGCCTCTGGCTCCAGACAAGTCACAGGCCCTGCTGGGCCGTGTCCTGTTTGCAGGGGTGGCTGTTATGTCATCGCCACTGGCTTTTCCAGGCCGACAGTCAACATGTCACCCCTGGGTCCCTGAATGAGGTAGCACAGACGTGAGGGGCGGGCAGATGGCGCTGGATGGCCGGCGCCACGTGGGTGACAGTGGCCAGAGACCCCTGGTGCACCGTGAGCGGCTCTGCTGCAGTGGCCTCGGGCCCTGGAGACCGTGACGCCCCTTTGGAGCATTTAGGGCTCGCTTAGCACCCAGACTGGAGGGCAGCCTAGCCGCTGGGTCCAAGAGCAGCGCAGTCCTGTCCAGGCACAGCGAGGGCCCCGTGGACGGTCACAGCAGAAGACCCGTGTGACTGAGCCGAGCAGAGAGCAGCCCAACTCGTGTCACTGCAGAGCAGGGCGGCAAGGGCGTCTGTCAGGTTGACGGGGAGCAGGGCTGAAGTGAGAACTGGAAGCCACACTGGGTTCCTTCCCGTGGGGTTTCTCCTCCCCTTCCCCTCCTCCCCGTCCTCCTCTTCCCTCTCCTCTGCCCTCTTCTCGTCCTCCTCCTGTTCTCCTCCTCCTCCTCACTTCCTCTTCCTTCTCCTCTTCTTCCTCCCCCTCCTCCGCCCCTTCCTCCTCTTCCTTCTCCCCTTCCTTCTCATCTTCCTCTTCCTCCTCCTCCTCCTCCTCTTCCTCCTCCTCTTTCTCCTCCTCTTCCTCCTCCTCTTCCTCCTCCTCCTCCTCTTCATTCCTCCTCCTTCTCCTCCTCCTCACTTCTCCTTCTCCCTCCCTGTTTCTCTACATCATCTTTACCCTTTTTAGCCTGAAGACTATGCATATTAGAGGTTTTGGAAACCGAAAACCTAACACATGCCTAATTCAGGCATTCACAGAACTTGCCCTCCAAACGGGCACATGAATGGAGAGAAAGGAACCTGTGTACTGTTGGTAGGTATTTAAGTTGGTGCAGCTACTTTGGAAAACTGTGGAAAGTTCTAAAATGAAAACTAGAGCTAGCATTTATTCAGCAAGGCTGCTACTAGGAATCTGGCAGAAGACTAGGAAAACACAAATTCGAAAAGATGCATACACTACCGTGATCATAGCCACCCTCTTCATAATAGCCAAGCACCCACTGAGGGGGCTGGACGAGATGTGGGGTGTGACGGCAATGACCAGTTACCCGCTGAGGGTCTGGACGAGATGTGGGGTGTGACGGCAATGACCAAGCACTCACTGAGGGGGCTGGACGAGATGTGGGGTGTGACGGCAATGACCAGTCACCCACTGAGGGGGCTGGACGAGACGTGGGGTGTGACGGCAATGACCAGTCACCCACTGAGGGTCTGGACGAGACGTGGGGTGTGACGGCAATGACCACACAGCTGCAGATGTAAAATGAGGGGCGGACGGTGAGGGGGTTATGCCAATAAGTGAAATGGGCCAGAAGGAGACAAAGGCAGATGATTCCACTCATATTTGAATTGTAAAGAAACAAGTGAACGGACAAAGCAAAACAGAAAAATGGACTCTCGATACTGACCACAGAGCGGACATTAGCAGTGGGGGTGGGCGAGGGCCCAGCGTGCAGCAGGGTCACGGGCTCGGGGCCGCAGTGGTGGCCTGGGACTAGAATTTTGGGTGGCCGGTGCCATCATCTAGGAGTGAACCGGCACTCCTGAAACCGAGCGCTGTAAGTCAGAGAATAAAGACGAGAAAGAACTGACCCTCCAGACTCGTCACCAACGGCCGTGGGACCCAGCCTGTGTCAGGGCTGCTGAGCACAGTCACTATGTGACCCATCCTTGTGGCTTCAAGAGGCTTTGTCCCCAAGAGCTCACGAGTCTTCACTAGAAGGACTCTGCAGGTGATGGAGGAAGCTCTCGCAGCCCGGTGCTTTCTCAAGGAACGGAGGCGGGAAGCCAGCATGGGGTGAGTCACGGTGAATCAAAAGAGGATAAAACCCTGCGGGACCGCTGGCTGGAGGCCAAGCGCACAGGCTTTGCAGGTCAGTTGCCAGAGACCAGACCCGAGTTCCAGGAACAAGTGGCCCAGCCAGCCACCGTCAGCGCCCTTTGTTAATCAAGGTGGCGAGAAGGACAGGCCCCATTCTTTTCTTGCTTCCTGGCAGGGTTTCCCCACCTTGGAAAAACCCTGCTGAGTTTGCCCCAGACCGTTAGAGAATCTCAGAGCTCAGAGACAGGCACGGGTCAGGTGTTTCCTTCTCGCCCAGGCAGATCATGCTCTTGTGTCTTTTCTGCCTGACGGCTCTGTCTGGGCATAGTGGGTGTCTCGGTGGGGACAATAAAACAAAGTTTGGAAGGTGAGGAGTGTGTGTGTGTGTGTGTGTGTGTGTGTGTGTGTGTGTGTGTGTGAATTCATAGTATTTATTCAGGTATTTCTCAGTAGTACTTATTTACTTGTCTCCTAAATAACTGTTTCTGTGAGTGGAGGATGAGGATGGTGTCAGCCAAACGGGAAAAGGCTCCGCTGGAACCAGGGTGACTCTGAGCACGGGCAGCGGAGGAAAGTCCTTTCTGGCAGCTGGTGCTGGGTTCAGCTGTCTCAACACCAGCAGACGCCCCTGGCCTGTCACGTGCATCTCCTTCACTGGACTCTAAGAGTCCAGAGTCCGTCCGGAGTAGGGCGTGAAACCCACGGAGCCTGCAGACCTGGCTTTCAGTCCCAGCTCGCTCACCAGTCCGCCCTTGCTCTTGGCCTCAGTTTCCCGCTGGTGAGCACTGGGGCCTTCTGCATCGGACGGTGTGCGCTGTACCTTCTACTCTTATGTCCACGGCACCGGAGCAGCGCCAGGCAAACACAAGATACATCTGCTGAGTCAGTGCAGAAAGTATGGGGTCACGTCTGAGGACCTTGGAGGTGCCCGGCTATTTTTTTGGTTAATATTTTTATTGTAATTATTCCACACATTAAAATAATTTCCTACATCTAGGTTCCCCATTCCTTAGATCTGTGTCCACACCCTGCCCTGCACCACATCACCAAGTGTCCTTCCCCATTGTCCAGTGGGCTCCGCCACCGTGTGCCCCCGCCCGCCCCCTTCCCTGTCGGTCACCTCTGTTCTGTTGCAAATGTTACCGGGTTGCTTTCTTTTTCATCCGTTTGAGGCGCGTAACTCTGATATTCAGAGATCCACCCTCCTCCTCTCTCTCGTTACCTCCTTTCCTCCCTTCCTCCTACTCTCTTCGAGCTAGTGAAGCTGCATCCTCACTGTTGATGGAAGCCTAAGTGGGTCAGGAGAAAGCCTCCCAGTCATCAATGTTTGCTCCCAGGGGCAATCAGTTTTGCCAGTTTCTTGTGCATTCAAGGGATTTTAAAAAGATATGGGTAAGCAAATATATACCCGTCCTCTCCCATCGTCTGCTTGATGTTTCGCACTCACGTTAGCGCGCTTTGTGGTATTTTGCACACTCTTTTTAGCCTAATAAAGTATCTTGAAATAGATCCACATTGATACACAAAAACTTTCTTTTCACTTTTGGCTCTTAATTCTACTAAGTGGATAAAACATATTTAACCAGGCCTTCATGGATCAGTATTTAAATTGCTTCTAATCTTTTCCATTGCAAAGAACGCTGCAACAAATCACTTTGAAATAGGTCATTTTGCCAGTATAGAGTCTATCTCTAGCAGAAATTCTTAGAAGTAAAATTTCTGGGTCAAAGGGTACGTCCATGTCTTTAGACATTTAATAAGTCGGCTTTGCTTACTTTAGATCACTTTTAGGTCGGCTGCAAAGCTGCGCAGGACACCCTGCGCAGTTCCCTGCCATGCCAGCCCCCCCGGCCGCCCCCCACATCAGAGCGGTGCATGGGATGGGGCTGAATTAGACGGCGTCACCACCCGGAGTCTGCAGTTCATGGCAGGTTGACTCTTGGCATCGTGCTTTCTGAGTTTTGACATGTGTGGAGCTGTGCCCATCGCTCCAGGGTCCTAGAGAACAGTTTCATCTCCTAAAGATCTCTTCTGCAACGCTGGGCATCACTGATCGTATCGCAGTGTTCACCGTTTTGCCTTTTATAGAGTTAGACTCCCCTAGTACACAGCCTTTTCAGACTGGCCTCTCACTTATTAATTTATATTTAATTTCCTCCACCTCTTTTCAGGGCTTGACAGCGTCTTTTCTTTGTTGCGCTTTGTAAAGATGAAGGCAGGCAGGCAGGAATGAAGACAGGCAGCAGGCAGAGAGGAAGAGGGAGGAGGAGGAAGCATTTTGTTTCTTTAGCTGTTCATTTAGTCGACACCCCCCGCCCCGCCAGCCTGGGAAGCAAACCTGGGTCCTTGGGTTGCGTGTGAGCTGCACCCCAGGTGCCGGCTTTGCACCTGAGCCCCCAGGGCATGACTGATGTTTCACTTTAGTGTGTCTGGATGCCCACAGCTTATTCATCGATTCAACTGAAGGGCATTTTGGTACTAAGGAAAAAAGCTGCTAGAAACCTCTGTGTGTAGGTTTTGTGTAAATGGAAGTTTTCAGTTCCTTTGGGTAAATGCCAAGGAGCAAGACGGTTGGGTTGTGTGGCAGAAGCGTGCGGATTTCTGTGAGAAGCCATCAAACGAACGCTCTTCTGAAGCGGAGGGACCACTCGATAGTCCCAGGGACATGAGCGAGGGCGCCTGTCACCCCAGAGCCTCCCCATGGGTGGTGTTGGGATGGAAATGGCACAGCAGACGCGAAGATGATTTTGTTTCCAGGTCCCCGGTGGCACGTGAGGCTGAGCACCTTCCTGTGCGCCTCTGCCATCCGCGTATCTTCTTTGTGTTCAGATCTTATTCCCATTTTTGAAATGCTTGTTTGTTTTCTTACGTTGTGTTTTGAGAGCTCTTTGTATATATTGGTTAACTGCCCTTTATCAGATGTGTCTTTATTTTTTTTATTTAAGGAAAGGTTTAGGCAGGAGTGAAGGCAGGCAGGCAGGAGGGGAGAGCAGGAGGAAGCGTTTATTTTATTTTGTTTGGTTATTTATCTTGGTTGTTTCCCTGGGTCCCGTGTCTTGAACTGGGGACCGTGGGACATGCATGGACTGTGCTCAGTGAGCTGCACCACTCGGCCACCAGGGTGCGCCATCAGGCACGGCCTTTGAAATCTCCCAGCCTGTGACTGGTCTCACTCTCTTGATAGACGCTTGGTGGCTGCTCTCGGAGGGCCCTGCGGAGGCCGTGCTTCCCCTTAGAACACAGCCTGTGATCAAGTCACGTCAGATCTTCTCCTTCTTTCCATAGCGTTAATTTGCATCTGTCTGATCAGGGAGAGATTGGTTATCTCTTAAGAGGCTTGTGTTCCATTTGTCTTCCTTTTTATATGAACTCTTTCTGTTTTGTGGTTGTTGATGTTTCCCTGGAGCTGGTTGGTTCGGGGGCTGTGGGTGGCGAGAACCGGCGGAGACGTCCTGAGGGCCAGCTCACAGCAGAGCGTCTTCTCTCCTCTCTGGCACCTGTACGGGCCTCTCTGACGTCTCGGCCTGTCCGTGGCTGTCATCTTCTCTGACTCACGGTCCTGAGATTTCAGTGACTCTGTTTTTGCTTTTTCGATGGCTCCATGCTTGATACTGAATGTGATTTTAGCCAAGTCGAATCGCCGCCTGTCTTTCCAGGGTTACCACGCTTAGTCAGCAGCGCCTTCAGTCCTACACTCAGTCCTCTGTACGGGTGCCTGCCAGCTGCCGTGGTGAAAGCATCATTACTCACATTTATAAATATTTTGAAATTTCTCTAACGTAATCCTCCTGCCTTTGTGACAATATGGTCTCTGTTACTTCACAGTATCGCTGACTTCTGGTGTGTCATGAGGACTGAAAGCGCCACTTCCAGGAGAGGAACTGATCTAAGTCTCAATTCAGAGTCTTCCATTTATCTTTCCCTCCACCCGCCTACCCCTGCACCCTGACAGCACCCATCTGTCCACACACCCGTCTCCACCCCTCCGTCTCCACCCGTCTCCGCTGTCGTCACCAATGCTCTGATTTCACTTGGATGGGGCACCCAGTGGAGCTGCGCACAGAAGGCCGAAGGGTGGCTCCCAGGGGCTGGGAGGGTGGGGAGTTACTTTCAATGGGTGTAGAGTGTTCGTGTGACGATGGAAGGGATTCTGTGGCTGGACGGTGGTGATAATGTGTGTGTCTGTGATGCCGCTGAATCATACATTAGAAATGGTGAAGACGGTAACCTTCATGTGCTGTGTGTTTTCACCGCAGTTTACAAACACCTGTAGTAAGATTTACTTCATAGTGTTGATTGAGTCCTGTCCGCCCCAGGACACGGGAGCCAGGCACCGGGGATTGGAGCAAGGAAGCCGCCTGTCCTCACCGAGGAGAAGACGGGAAGCAACCTGGGAACAGGGAAATCGACGAGTTTTGGGGTTTTGGTGTTTCGGGGTGGCCGCTAGGCGGGCCTCTGCGCTTGGAGGTGGGGTGTGTTATTACGGAGGGCGGGGGGTGGTCCCCACCTTTGCTTCGGTCACTGACCTTTCGGGGACTCTCGTGAAAGTGGCGGGCTGTCCCTGTAGAACACACGCGTCATCACAATTTGTGCCCAAGTTTAGGGATGCCATTGGGTTCAGACCCCAGCACTGAGGCAGCCGTCAGCCTGAGGCCAGGGTGCCGCTGGCTTGGTGCCCAGCTTCTGGGAGCGAGCCCGGGGTGCAGCCTGGGGCCCTGAGCGGTCCCCGAGGTCCAGACCACATCTCTGCCCTCATGTCTGGTGACCTGTCCGGCCATGCGGGTCGCGAGCACGTGCTGTCCCTGACACAGCATCCGTGCGGCCCTGTCCCTGTCCGTGCTGCCCCAGGGATGCTGCTCGCCCTGAGAGTTGGCACCAGTGTCCCCTGAGGGCTGCCTTCCTGTCTCTCCATCGCTGTGTGAGGCTAAGCCAGGCCTGCTCTGCCTCCCCGGATCGCTCTATACTTCTGTCCATTGTTTAGCTTTTTATTCCCCCACCTGCCTTAGTTATGTTATTATTTGCTGAAAGGAAAAGTGAAGCCACTGAGCGGGTGGGTATCTGAGGCGGACACCATGAAGGTGAGCAGGCCCGCGGGAAGAGACATCATTATCCAGTTGTTCACTTGGCGGTTCTCCCCGAGCCGGGTGACAGCGCAGGTCCTTGGGATGCACGTGGACTGTGCTCTTGGCCGAAGGCGGTTGACCAAACCACTGCTCCACTGGGGCATGCTGGGAGAGAGTATGCCTTCCATGCTGAAATAAATTTACCTTTTCATTCTCCTTAACACTCTTTATGAACAAATGAATGAAACTTGGGGACCAGCCTACAGCTTGGCTACCCAGTTTCAGAACATTTTGTCACCCCGAGGGAGCCTGCACCTCCTGGGCACGTGCCAGGGCTTGCAGCTCCCGAAGGCAGGGACCCGTCTGTCTTGTTGATGCTGCATTTCTGATGCCTAGACAGATGCTTCGTGGGGGTTTGTCGAACACATGGATGGCTCGCTCTCCCACTGTCCCCTTCCTGGGTCTCCCAGCTGCCCAAGCACCTCCGAGCCTGGGGCTGGGTTTCTGGAACCCCAGGCTCATGGCAGCTCGCTCGATGGACGGGCTCGGCTGCGCGGGTCCAGTGCACAGGAGAGCGCACTGCTGCCTTCCTCTGCGACCCCTGCTGGCCGTGGGCTGCCGCCTGCCAGGAGCTGCTTTTCCGCTTCCTCTCACAGAGGGACTTGGGACACGTGGGCTGGCAATCATACTGAGGTGTGGCTTTCAGAGAGCCCACTCCTGCAGGACCTGCATGGTGGCTAACCCCTCTATTCCACCTGCTTCCCTCTTGGGCTCTGTGTTTTCGGAAAACCAAGGTGTTTGGCAGGAGGCCGGGCCTGCAGCCCTGCACCTGCCGTAATGGATGAATCACGGGTGCCTCATGCCAGGCAGGGCAAGTGCCTGGCCCGGGGGCAGGGTGGGGGTGGAGGCGGGCGGGATGGACTGGACGGGGAGTCAGGACTGAGACGCCACCTTTCTCTGTCCTCATCTCTCCCACTGCCTGTGACAGTGGAATGAAACCCACATGGCTCGAGGGCCATCCTGGTCTTGAACAGCCCGCGTGAGTTCTTAACCCCTTTGAGTCCCAGGGCTTTTCTCCGTGAAACACGGCTCCTGGTGCAGGCTGGCGCTGCTCTGCTACTCTTCACACACACGGTCTGCGTCTCTTTTTCGTGTCTGTCTCTCCCAGAGAGGGCAGGGCCTCCGCGCGGGCCCCCTGTCTTTGAGTCTAGATGAGGGGATGCTGACGGTGTGGTCAACGCTGACATTTTCATGGAGCCCTTGGCCAGGTGTTGGCGGTGTGCTGAAATGCCCTTGGCTCCTTCTCTCTTTCACCTTAGATATCACCACCTGCATTTTGTGAGGACACCAAGGTCCCCAGAAGTGGGATGACATGTCCCAAGGTCACTTAGCTAATAAGAGGATGACTGAGAGGCCCAGCGAGGCATCATGTCACCCCGCTTTAGAGCGGCCGGACTCAGCGTGAGGTGCGTCCAGGGAGGCTGAGAGGTTTTGAGTGACGGGTACGGTCGCCCTTTCCACTGCAGTGATGGTGACGAGCCGGAGAAGGGCCCTCCCTGGAGGCCGCAGACACAGTGGGAGTGAGAACGTGGGAAGACGTGTGGTTGACGCGCTTCTGGTCTAGAGTCCTTGCCCGCTGATGGGGAGAGAGGCGCTGCAGGACGCTGCTAGAATGCAGGACTGGCAGCAGGGTGCCTCTTTGGAGACCAGCTGGTCAAATTCCGCCAGTCCCACAGGTGAGGAGACCGTCCGAGAGGGGGCACTGGCTCCAGCCGCTCGTCAGGGGGCTGCGCCTGAGCTGCCTGCTGTCTGCCCTGGGCTGTGCTCGCCTTCCAGTCTGGAAGCAGGCCGAGGCGGTGCCTGGTCACGGCTGTGGGGCAGCTGGTTCGGACATCTTGCCCCAGGCCCTCCCTGACGCCCGCCTGGGACTGGGGAGCGAGAGGAAGGAGCTCCAGCCCACCAGCAGGTGGCCTGAGTTCTGGTTCTGGTTCTAGCCCGGGCCGGCAGGCAGGGTGGGCACTGGGCCAGCTTCTGTGATGTCGCACTGATGCCCCTTGCAGCAGGGGTCTCAGGAAATGCAGACTCTCCCAAGGTCACCTGGTTTGACAGACGCCTAATTAGGGGTCAGATGCTTGGATGGAGCCCACCAGGGTCAGCAGCTTGAGGCGCGCAGGTGCAGAGGAGGCAGGGGCACTTCGTCTCTCTCAGCTCCCGTCTTCCTTTGGAATCCCCTCGTGCCAGACCCCAGCCTGAAGCAGGGAACGCGACCCGAGGCCAACCATGGTCCCCTATCCCTGCCCTGTTCACCCTCCTTTCCTCTTGACCTGGGTGCTGGCTTTTACCCGGACCTTAACTCAGCCCCTACCCGCAGCGCCCTTCTCCCACCCCTCCTCCCAAAGCGACTCCAACCTGCGCCTTCTACCAAATGACTGCACGGCTGACTCCTTCACACACTGACGCAGGATGGCCCTCGTCGCTGGAAGCCAGAACGTGACCTTGTTTGGAAGAGAGGTCTTTGCAGATGTGCTGAAGGTGGCGATCTCGAGGTGAGAATGGGCGGTCCTGGTGCTATCACTGCATCCTTGTGGGAGATGGACATTCGACGGAGAAGCAGAAGCAAGATGGGAAGACGGCAGCAGGCCGTGCGGACACACACGCGCACACACACGCGCGCACACATGCAGAGACCGGAGCAGCCCCAGAGGCTGGAAGGGGTGAGGAAGGACCCTCCCGAGACCGCCCTTCAGCCCAGGGAAGCAGAGCTGGACCTCCGCCTTCCACAACCGGGAGAGCAGCGTTCTGCTGTTTCAAGCCCCGAGTCCCTGTCATCTGTTACCGCGGCGGCAGGAAACAGGCACCTCAATCAACCTGCTTCCCTGGGCTTCCGCTCCTGAGCTTGCAGCAAAGGGGCAGGAGGGAGACGCACAGCAGCCTCTCAGTCCCTCCGACGACTCACTGGCAGTGAGAGCCCCTCACACCGTCCTCTTACCGGAGCCTCGGAAGCGACAGCCCTGTCTTCAGCTTCACAGAAAGGGTCACAGGTGTCAGGCGAGCTGTCCATGGTTGCTGCTGCTGATGGCTGAGTAGAGATCAAACTAGTCATGTGAGTCCCCTTCTTACGTGACTGCCCAGACCCACCCTCCGCACATGGGCTGTCGATTCCACAGTGAGACACGAGCTAGGCCACCGAGAGACCGCAGGCCAGGAGGCACGGCTTGGCCAGTGGGTGGGCCACTTCCAGCCCAGACCTGACACTTGCTCGCTTGGACTGTGCTCGGCCCGGAGCCCTGAAGGAGCGGGAGCAAGGAGAGTGGACGTGGAGAGGGGCCAGCTGCTCTAAGCTTTGGCTGCTGCTGAGCTGCAGTCTTGGGATGGATCCAGGGCGAAGAGCCTGCGTCTGGTTGCTCCAGAAGAGGAATTTCTGCTCCCTGTGGGCAGACGCTGTGATGGGGCCTGGACTCAGGCTTGTCCAGTTTCCATCCCCGGGACGGATGGGGAAAGGGAGGCTGAGCCCCACAGGGAAGCAGCATCCCGCGGGGGCAGGGAGTGGACCTCAGGGCAGCGAAGCGCAGGAGCCGGCTGCTGGCGTGTGGGCAGCGGAGGGCTGTCTGGTGGTGGCAGGCAGGGGCTGAGGCCTGAGTCCTGCCAAGCTTGTGGGACCGTCCCCACCTTGACCCCCATCAGTGAAGCAGGCTCCCCTCAGGGTGGCTGCTCTGTGGTTTCCAGGACTAACACCGGCGAGCCTCCCCCAGCACTCCTCCCCACTGGCCTGGTCTGCATGCTGCCCACCTCTGTCACTGCTCACTGTGTGAGACCTCGGCTGTCCTCCCTCAGCCACCTGTTTTGAGCCCAGGCGTTTGCCTTAGATGCATGTCTCTGGATTGTAAGACCGAGTCCCTACGCAGGGTCAGGGTGTGCTGAGCTCCTTGGAAGGGATTCTAGGATTTTCCCTTCAGAATGTCTGTGATGAGACTCAAATCGCATTCCCGGGTGAGGCTCCCAATGGGGCCCCTCTCCAGTGTCTCCCTCCTCACAGTGGGGGCACAGTGCATGGGCCGTGGAGGGGGCGTCGGAAATGTGGCTGGGTGAGTGGCCACTGGGCGCGTGGCCACCGGTGGCTAAGAGACTGTGACTGTGTGGAGTTAGCAGAAGGGTCTGGCGGCACCACGTCTTCCCCAGAATGTTCTGCAGAGGCCAGGAACTTGACTGATTCCTGGAAACAGCGCAGCACCACTTCACGCGGGAGAAGCCTGATCCCCACAGGACAGGGCTGTTCCAAGGGCAGGTGACAGGGAATCTGGAGCCTCCCTCTGGCACCGCCCCAGCCCCGGGTTCCTCAATGGGGCCGTCCCGCTGGCTCTGCCCCAGGTGTGGCTCCTGGGAGGCCAAGTGAGGAGGAGCACAGTGGGCCTTTGTGCCAGGTTGGCACCCTCGCCCCGCCCCGCGTGCCCACACGGCTCCCGGCTCCGCTGTGCGTGGCCCAGCTGCTCCAACGGCAGGCAGGCCCTCAACCCTGCCGACCTGCCTGCCGCGGTTGATCATTAGCCAGGAGCCGGTATAAGGAGCGGCCGCTGCTCGAGGAGGCACTGCAGCCCACGGCCATGGACAGCACCACCGCCTTCCCGGGGACCACCGCCGCGCCCCTGGCGCCCCACGAGCGCATCCGCAATGCGGCTGACATCTCTGTCATCGTCATCTACTTCGTGGTGGTGATGGCTGTCGGGCTCTGGGTAAGTGTGGCTCCTGCCAGGCTGGGCTGGGGCGAAGCCAGTGGGAGGGACGGGGCGCACGGAGGAGCGAGGGGAGGCGGCTTAGAGCCGAGTGGGTGGAAATGACTGGTTAGCATTTGCGAGGATTTGGGGGCACACTTCCAGGCGAGGGGCACAGTGGGGGTCAGCAGGCGGGAGAGGGCTGCCAGCAGGTGTGCTGGGTGAGAGGGCAGCCTGGGGCCACAGGGAGGGTCAGGGGCTGGGGCTGTGAGTCCGCGGGAGTGACTGCAGTTTTACCTCCAGTTTCAGATGGAAAGAAGCGAGCAGGGAGGACTGCTCTATGCTACAGGGGTGGGCGCCCCAGATTAGGCGGCTGCCTAGTTTCCTGCTCCCGGGACCAGCTGACGGGAGCCGGGGTCAGGTTCCCAGGGGTGCAGGGAGCACAGAGCTGGGTGGAGAGGGAAGAGGAGAAAGACTTGAGGTGCGGGCAAGAGGGAAATACGCGTGGCTCCCCTTTGGGACTCTTTGGGACACACCAAACCAGAGAAACTTGTTCTCAGCAGCCTGGAACTTGGAAGTTCACACAGGACACACCCAGTACCTAGAAGAGGAGGCGCTTTAAATGTGCAGTTAGTTCAGCCAGTGTCCTGGCTGTCAGGAGGGCGACAGGCCAGCAGCGGGTCCGTGAGCGGATTGTAGACATTAACCCTTCCGCAGCCACAGAGGTGGGTCGAGTTCAGTTTTTTAGAATAAAAGAAAGTGCTGAGTTTTTCAGAAAGAGCAATGGCAGAAGCCACATGGGACCGAAAGGCTCCTTCACGTCCCAAGGTGCTGGTGTGGCTGACTCGGTACTCAGCTTCCCAAGTGGGAAGTGTCCAACGGGAGCTGGGTTCTCAGGTTCACTGCGGGCTCTGATGTGCTTCCACTCAGGAGACCTTGGGTAAACTCCCCAGCCGCCGTTCACCCAAGTGTAGAAGAGGTACCCTCTTACCTGTTCTTTTTTGTTTTCCAAGAAAAGTGCAGGCAAGGACTGAAACCAGCAGGCAGGCAGGCAGAGACAGGAGGAAGATGCTGGGTTTATTTTTGTTCCTCCTGGTTGCTCTGCCGGCCCTGGGACATGAACCTGGGTCCTCGGGGCGTGTGTGAAATGCACTCAGCCAGAGATGCCGAGCAAGCTGCCGCTCCACCAGGTGTGTTCACGCTCACCTGTTAAGACTCCGCCTGCTTGTTCTTCAGACACGGCAGAAGCGCTCTGTGAGCTGTAGCCTTTTCTCCCTGGGGTGTATGACAGGCTCTGAGTGACTCTTGTCTTTTAAACTCAGATGAACCAAATGGTCAGCAAGGGAGGACAGAAAGTAAGGAGGGGAAAAAAGGACAGGGACCTAAGGCCCCTTTTACAGAAGAGAGAGCAGAAGCCCCTAAGTGCGGTTTGCCTCAGGCTGTGGTGCCGAGAGCTGTCCCTGGACTGAGGTGTCCTGCAGATTGGGCTGCTCGTGTCCTGCCCGCCTTCCTCCGCAGGCTGCACTGCAGCGCACTGGGCTGGACCAGGTGTGAGCCATCACTGCCCGGGCCCAGCGCCGCCAGCGCCGCCTTTGTTCCCTTAGCCCGCCCCGCTCAGCCCTGCCCGTCCCGCTGACTCTGGTGTTCGCGCTTGTCATTGACCTGTGCTTCCGTCTCATTTGTCCTGCTACCTGCTACTTAGTGAGCCCACGGGCATTTGTCTGCCCCTCATCCTCCCCCACTGGCCAGTTCCTCTGGACCCCCATCTGTGAGGGGCGGGCTTCCTCCAGCTTCATGCTCTTTTCCCTCTGGACTGGCAGGCGGTTCAGGGACGGGCACACGACTCCTGCCTGGTCTCCAGGCTGCATCTTCCATTCAGACAGGCGTCCATGGACAGCATCTGTCCGTCACCACCTCTCTCTTCCTTTTTTTGTTTCGTTTATTCCCTTCCAATTCTGCCTCATCCAATCCGCATGATGAGCTTGAATGTGTCATTTCTTCTGTGTCTATTTCCATTTTTCATTTACCATCTCTGTCTGTTTCTTGGGATGTTATATCTTTTTTTTCTCCTGAATCTCTGAACTTATTCTTTCTGGTAGATGTCTTTAAGCGACCCTGAAACCCCTCATGGTTGGTGTGGTTAAACTATGACCAAGCGTCATTCTGGCCGATAAATTAAAGTGATGTTCACACTTTTTTGTGTTAAGAACACAAAACAAGAATATGTCTGAAGTGTTTGCTCTGTGGCCTTTTTTGTAGAAAAGTAATCACTGACTCTGATTTATACACCATTTGCACTAATAAAGTCATCGGCAGCCCGAGCAGAAGTGGCCCCAGGTTGGAACGGGCTCACCTTTCCGCCTGTGGTGAGACCAGAGCGTCTGACCAGAGACCCTCGATGGCTCCGCACCAGCGTGGCCCGAGGCAGTGCTGAGGGTGGGACAGGGGAGGGGTGGAGGCCGAAGGTGCCGAGAACCCCCCACCCACCTCTTCACGGGGCGCACACCACACACCAGCTGTCACAGTTAGCGTTTTGGGGGATGGAGACTGTGAAATGATGGCCACAGCGAGTTAGCCTGTCCATCCCCTCACATGACAATTTTCTGTTGTGCTCAGAACACTTCAGATCGGCCCTTGTGGGCAATTCAGCTGCCCGCTGCGGTGCTGAGTCAGTCGCCGCCGTGCACCTGTCCGAGTTTCCCACTCACGCAGTCCACACAGTCGAGCCTGCATGCCCTCCGGCCAGCACCTCCTCATCTCCGCACCCTGACGCCAGCAGTGAATACACGTGCTAACACGGACCCCTGAAACGCACATCATTTTCACTCACGTATGCTCAGTGCAGTTGAAGGGAGAGCTGAGATGCAGTAGCTCACAGTAAGAGGGGCTCCGAGCGGCAGCCGGTCTGGGTGGAGCTGAGGCCTCACAGGAGAGGAGGCTGTCCTGTGTGAGAGGGAGCGGGCCTTCGTGGGGAGTGCCAGCCAGGCTCACGGGGCTGGCGTTGAGGGGCCTTGGAGCATGAGCATCCGGGGCCGGGGGGAGAATGAGGGCTGTGCCTTCCCGGGCCAGGCCCGTCGCCCACAGCCCTCCTCGCCTTCTATTGCCCCAGCACTGGTCCTGGTCACTGCCCTGCCCACGCCAGTCTCTGCCCTCACATGGGACTCTGAGACCTTCTTTTTGAGACCCACCTGGAGATGCGTGTCAGGGGCACAAACCCACTTTTTGTACCCCTGCCTCCACCTCGTCGGGCTGCATCTCCCCCGGAATCGCCTTCTGCACCCTTTCTCTAGCCACCTGCAGGAGTCGGGGTCTTTGGACACACTTCTGTCCCCTGCTCTCAGTCTGTTGGTCCTCTTGCTGCTCCCAGAAAATCCCACCAGAGCCCTGAAGGGAGCCCCTCTGGGGAGGAGCTGCAGGGCCCAGAGAGTGCTGAGCCGCGGCCCCTGGCTGGCACACACGGGTGCTAACCAGTCCACTGACTGGCACACGGCAGTGGCCCTGCCCCCAAGAACCACGTCCAGACACCCCTCATCCGGCCCCGCGGCTGGCGCGCTGCCTGTGTGGTGGGCAGTGTGAGTGTCCACTGCCTGAAGGGACAGCAGGAATGACGGCGGGCAGGCAGAGAGAGAAGAAGCATCTGTTTGCTGTATTTAGTTGTTCAGCAAGTCGTCCCCCGGCCCTGGGATCTTGAACTGGGGACCCTGGGATGTGTGTGGACGTGGACTGCACCCGGTGAATGAGACCGCCTGGCCCCCAGGGCGCCCAGAGGTGACTTCCATTGGACTGGCGAGCTCCTCGGTCTCAGCGGTCACCTGTGTCATGGTCAGTCATTATCATTGTGGGGGGTCAGCAGCCTCAGCCAAAGGAAGGCCTGTGACCGAGAGGGAGCCGTGAGGGGAGTCACCAGTCCCTGTGAAGCTGGGGGGCGGGGCCGGGTCTGAGCCGACCCAGAGGAAGCAGAAGGTTCCGAGGCTGCTCCCAGTAAACCCTCTGTGGCTCCCTGTGCCTGCCTGCCGGGTGCAGCCTCAGCCCCTGCCGTCACAGTTGTCCTCGCTCAGCATGCATCTGGCTCCTGGTTGCAGACCTCAGCCCGCCTGCCCAGACAGCGCGCTCCCTCCCCACGCCGGGCGGCCCTCTCAAGACGGGCTTTGCTTCTCTTCTGGCTAAGGGACCCCACTCTTCTGAACACCCGCCTCCCCTGCGTTCACTGCAGCCCAGGACACGCCGAGAACTCATATTTCTAGCGAGCACCTGCCTGCCTCCCCAGAGAGAAAAATTCTGAAGTTTGAATGTCCATGTATCTGATATTTAGTATGAGCACTGGGGACTCTTAGAGCCTGTCTCTTTCTCTCTGTCTGTCTGTCTGTCTCTCTCTGTATAACAACTCTATTGAGATACAATTCATGTACCCTGCAATATTTAAAAAAAAGTATATTTCACTAAAAAAGGTATTTTATTTCACCTTGAGTATGCTGCAAAAAAGGAATCGAAACATCCTTTTCCTTCTGCTGAGCAAACAAACCAGCCCCCGTGGCGCCTTGCTGGAGGCCGGTGGCAGGGCTGCACCTGGACAGGCCGCTCCAGCCCCGAGCGTCCATCTCGCTGTCTGTCCAGTCGGTCCCTGTGTCCTTCGTCGGAGTCCTTGGAACCTCCAGGGAGTAAGGAATGAGAAAGCATTTCATCAAGTGATGTGGATATATGGGGACATAGGTCCTTTGGGCTGGTAACGTCGCTTTGTTCTAGTTCTCAGGGACATAGGTCTGGCTGGTAAGGTCGCTTTGTTCTCAGTGACAGTTTTGACCCTTTTTTCCTCAGGCTATGTTTTCCACGAACCGCGGGACCGTTGGAGGCTTCTTCCTGGCAGGCCGGAGCATGGTGTGGTGGCCGGTGAGTTTGTCCCGAATGCGGCGTCCCTACCCTCTAGCGGCCACTCTTTCTTTCTGCCTTGGACCCCCGTGCTGGCCTGCTGCTGGCCAGCTCCGGGCAGCCTCTGGGCCTCGTGGACAGGAGCGCGCCTTCAGAGCAAGAATGCCTGGCGCTGATAGACGCGCAGCGCGGGGAGCAGCTCCCAGGCCGGGGAGCCCCCGAGTTTCCCCTTCAGTGTTTGCAGAGTAGGGGCGGTAGTGTTTGCCCTCCAGGAGCGGCGTGAGGAGCGAGGGCCTGTTACGGAGGAACGCGGTACGCAGGAGCTGCTTGCTCACTGTTTGACACTCGAAGCCCCACGGAAGGGACTCGTGGGAAGCCTGCGCAGTGCCTGGCCCGGGCCACGCCTGGTGAGTCCTCGCTGAAGAGACGGGGCCCGCGACCAGGGCCTCTTCCAGTTTTCCTTCTCGCGGTGGGCTTTCTACTCTGTGTGTTTAAAAGGCATTTCCCGTGGCACGTGTGCCTGGGCAGAACCGTCTCAGCGAAAGAGCAGGGGCACGGGAAGAAGAGGGGTCTGGAGGTCCTGTCTCTCAGCTCAGCCCAGCGACCATTTCCGTCCCACTTTCTCTCGCCGACAACATGCCTGCTGGGCCACATCAGGTTGTTCCTCGGGCTTCTGGCTTCCGTGCAAGTGAGGGCGGCTAGTGAGAGAGGAGGGAACGAAGCAGATGTGCAAGGACAGGAAAGCGCAGCTCGGAGAGGAAAGACAAGATGGCACCGCTGTTTTGGGATGGGTTTTAATAGCTGCCTCTTCACAGCAGTTCTCTTTGCAGTCATTTCTGCTTTACCCCTAAGATGGTCAGAAGACTGGGCAGGTGCTGATTTCTGTGGGGGGGCCCCCATGACTATCTTTCCTGATTGCCTTTTGTCTTCTTGTGCTTTGAATTTTGGCACTTCTGAAAATGCTGGTGTTGAAGGGGTCTCTCTGATCACCAAGTTCAAGACAAGGCTGGTGGGCAGCATGGCAGCCTTCACCGCGTTGATGCTTTACGTGGGAATTAGATGAATAGATTAAATTCTTTCCTTAGCCACACTTGCCCATATTTCCAACACTTTCTTGTTGCGTATGTACAGCGGCTGCCATGGCACACAGTGCAGACTTAGAAGGTTTCCATTCTTGTAGAAAGTTCTATGGATGGTGCTACTCTCCAAGATTTCAAAGTCAAGGCTGGCATGCGACCCTGGTGCACTTGGGATTGGCTGAATTATAGAGCTGACTAGGACCTTGGTGTTGAGTTCTCTGGAAAACAGTATCCCCTGCTTCATCTGGTGCTTCAGCACCCCCAGCAGTAAGCCTGCCAAGTGCTCATCCAGCTCAGCTCACGCCTCACCCTCCTCCCTCCCACCCTTCTTTATGACAGGAAACTCACATCCCTTCAGGCCACACTCTAGGTCTGGCTTACTGGCGTTAAGACCTCATCCTCCAATCTCTGGGTCACGGGGAAGCCAATCTTGGAGGAGAGAATAAGGCAGAACCACCCTTGGGTGACTGGCATTTCGGGCTTGGCCTGAACACATCACACTGTAGCCAGCTTAATGTCTTCCTTCCTGAGGTCCCAGGCCCTGCGTTTGTCCTGAGAGCCGGCTGGGGGAGGACTTAGCCCAACCCAGGGCAGGCAGGGTTTCCTGGTTCATGTGGGATTTCCTGCAGGTATTATTTTCCTTACTCATCTCTCAGTGCTGGATTATTTAACCAACAGAGAAACATGATGTCACTGTGTCCTTGATGAGACTGAAAATGGACTTTAATCCTACCACAAAGGTTTCTGTCTAAGGTTTCGCGAGATTATGTTAGTGGTTTCCAGACCTGCCCGGTATCAGAATGGGCATGTTTTTGGAAAACAGAGATTCTGGGACTTCAGAACAGACTCCAGACTCAGGTTTTAAGAAAAACCTTTAAGTGGGCCCAGGAAGCTGCATTAGCAGAGCTTCTCAGGGGCTTCTGGACATCAGGCAGGACAGGCACTGGCCAGATTTACCAGAAACATCGCCTTCATTAGGGCTGCTGGGAGAGTATCGCTGAGGGCAAAAGCAGTGCCGCCCAAGGTTCCTTGCACTCAGGATGCTGCGGTTCCAGAGGTGTGATGCCGAAGAGCATGGCGTCAGGGTCAGCATATCTGACCTGCTGCCTTTACTGGTGCGTGACCTTGGGTGAGTCATCAGCCTTCCTGGACAGGCTAGTGGGGCCTCCCTGGGCCGCCTGGGACTTGGAAAGGTCAAGATTCCAGAGATCCGGAAAAAGTCCTGGGTCCTAAAGAGAGAATGAAGCCGAGAGGAGGAACCTGTGCTTTGGTCTGGGGACAGAAGTGCAGGACAGAGAAGAGGAGCCAGACTCAGGGCTGGGTTCTAGGAAGCGTCGATTTACACTGGCAGCCACGCAGGGAGGCCCCCAACGTGGAGTCAGTGTGAGACAAGCCGAGTCACGAGAAACCTCGAGGCTTAACAAGCTGCTGCGGGCTGGTGGCTGGGCCTGCGCTTCCTTCTGGTGACGGGGCTTCAACTGACAGCCAACTGCGCAGTGCTGTTCTACAGTGATGTGGCGGGGACTTCCGGTGACACTAGTTATGTGGTGGCGACTCCTGGTGACACTAATGACTGACGGGCACTCCTGGTGACACTAGTGACACGGCGAGGACTTCTGGTGACACTAATGACTGATGGGCACTCCCGGTGACACTGGTGACGTGGCAGGGATTCCCAGTGACACTCGTGTTCGTCAGTCTGTGGGATCCCAAAGCAGGAATGTGGGTTTGAAGGACGATCCCACTTCCTTGGTCGCGGAGCAGAAGTTGCTCGGAAGCGCGGGGCCCCGTGCACGGCCTGCTGGAGGATCTCGTTCTGGGGAGAGCGTGGGTAGCCTGCAGCCACGCTCGGGAGCTGCCATGTGCGTGGGCGCCCGATTCCGCCGGGACCTTTCCGCTCCACAGTGGAATTCCAAGCCAGGGGGCCGCAGGGAGCCGAGGACGTGGCTCCTCCAGCCCGTGACCCGAGCAAAATGTCCATGTCTCCAGTCTCAGGAGGGTCATCTGCGATGGGAGACAGGCAGGCGGGGGCACAGGCTTCTCTAGGCTGCACGTCTGCGTCCGCGCCGCCGATGAGCAGGCGTCGTGGAGGAAACGAGAGGCTCGTCGCCGGCGACGGTCGTGAGGAGGAGTGACATACCTCTCAGGAGCCTCTGCCGTCGGACAAACAGAAGGGCAGAGTGTCACAGTGGCTTAGTCAAGTGTTGACCTGTCTCTGTGGAGTCGGACGGCATTCATGGATGGTGTGGCTCCCTGCCCATAAAGTTGTCAAAGCAGCCTTTACATACTATTTCGCCGACCTCGTGCCTCGTTCGTGCCCGACCCTGGAGTCAGGCTGCGTGGGGTCAAGTCCAGCCTCTGCCGCGCTCCAGTAGCTCGTGACGCTGGGCGCTGACTAACCATCTCTGTGCCCTACCGTGCGGTCCTCTGTGCTGGGGGTGCTGTGCCCGCTCTAGTCTTGTCCGGCCACACAGTCTCAGCGCAGGGCCCGGCGCACCGTGAACTCGGCCTGTCTCTTGTTCTTCTCTCTTCAGCCGGAACCTGCTGGAAGTCACAGGTGGCCTCTCTGATGGAGTCTGAAGGGTCGCCCACGTTCACACAAGATCGCCACAGACTTACGTCCTCCCTGTTCTGGTTATTCAGGTCTCTCTCACCTCATCCTTTGCGATGGAAACTTGCGAGATCCATAGGTTTGCTCTAAAGATCTATCTGAAAACCAAGAAATTCTTCCCTTTCAGGCTGACCAGAGGCCTGGTGGAAATTTTCCCCGAGGAAAGAGGACAACTTCTCATCCCTCTTAAACTCTCTTAAGTAAAAGAGACCGGATTTTATCTTTAGGCTTCGGAAACCTAATGGTCAGACCCGAGTTCAGCCACTTAGGGAGCTACTGGAGTGACCACCGATGATTCTGGAAGAGCCTGCTCAGCCCGGCCTAGGTGGGGATTAGCAAATGTGAGAGGAAAGGGGACTGGGTGAGTGGACGCGGGTGGCAGTGAGCTCACCGAGGGAGCAGGACTCAGAAGGCAGACAAGTACCTGGTATTCATGACCTGGGGCTGAAGCGACCCCAGTTCCAGGTGACCCTCTCTTCCTGCTCTGATTGCTTTTTATCCGCATATAGTAATGCACACTTTTTTCTTTTCTTTTTTAAGGGAAAGATACATGCAGGCACAGTTAGAAGAGAGAGGATGAAGCAGTACTCTACTTCATTTAGTTGTTTAGTTGTTTCCCGGCCTTGGGATTTGAACCGGGGACCTTGGGATGCATGTGGACTGCGCCACAGTGCACTAAACCACTAGGCCACCAGGGGCGCCTGTGTCTGTGGTTTTGAAGCCAAGAAGGGAGGGAAATGACCCCACTAGAAAGAGTCGGAGGAAGTGTCGGTGGAAGAGAAAGAGAAGAAGGGAGATAAGAGGCCACTGAAGAGCAAGGCTACTGTCCAGTGTCCAGTGTCCAGTGTGGAGGGCCGAGTCTGCTTTTTCCTTAGTCTCTTCAATAACTGTAGTCCACAGCATGGCATCTAGGGACACGTGACAAATACATGCCAAATTAAAGAAAGGGACGCTGGGTGGCAGATGTGTCCCCAGACGCCCACGCAGCCCGCCTGTGGGTGGCCCCGGAGGCTTGGCCACCTTCTGCAGCAACCGCCCCGCAGGCGGTTAGAGCACGCTGCTCGAGCTAAGACCTGCATGCAAGCACCCCGAAGCGCTGCTCCAGGAGCAGAGAACATCCCCCTTCAGGCCCGGAAGAAACTCACGGCAGGAAAACGGAAGCGGGAGCCTCGTCCTGACCGAGTGCCACCTCTGACCTGCCCCGGGCCCCTTGGAGAAGTCGGCTGTGGTCACCGCTCCTCACTCTCAATCGTCTGATTTTCCTCAGCACGAGTCCATCTTTTGCACGATTTGGCGGCTCCGGTGGATACGTGCGTCCTCTGCAGCGTGCATTTTTGACTTAGCTGCGGCCTTGCTCTTGAACGGCCTGCTATTTCTCTCTCCTCTTCCCCACCGTCTCCTCCTCCTCTGCTGGCTTTCCCTTCTGTTCCCCACAGCGCAGCCTCCCCGGAGGAGCCGAGCGCTCCGCCGCTCACCCGCCACGTCGTCCGTCTCCGCCACCAGTGGGTGCTGCGTGGCCAGTTGCTGCCGTGGAGCTCGTGCCTGAGCTCCCGCCTTCTTCCCTGGCGCTGCCTTCTTGACGTTTTCTGACATGAACACGTCTGCCAGAGGGGAAGGGAAAGGGAAATTCTGATCAATATTTCTCATGGATTGAGTTCGAAGAGTGACGAAGCGATTGACTAAGACGAAGTCCCTGGACATTCGTGTGGGACGTGCCCCGGCTTTCCCCGTCCCTTTCCTGCCACGGGACACTTGGAGTCAGAGAACGTAGATCAGGGAGGTGATTTAGAGTCGGGGCTAGGAACTTGGACTCTGGAGCCAGGCAGTCTTGGTTTGAACCCAAGCGGCGCCCGTTCCTAACTTCGTGGCCTCGGTGAGTTCCTTAACCCCTCTGGGCCTCGCTTTCCTTAACCGCAGACTGGATAGCACAGGACCTGTTTCACAGAGCTTTTCTGTGGATGCGATTAGGTCATATGTGTAAATCTTTTAGAATGGTGCAGAGTATTCCCCAAGATGGCCGCCATTGTCATCATCATCGTCGTCATCACATCATCATTCTCTGCATCTCTAGATCATCCTTGAATCCAGTCATTTATCCACTCACGCATTCCTGTTCTTTCACTCAGCATCTGCTTGCTGATGACTTGCTGTGTGGCACGTTCTGTTAGGTGCTGGCTTGTGCGTGCGTGTAGAAGATACATATTCTGAGGCGATACATCTAGGATTATAAACAGAGGTGAGCCCTATGAAGGAAATGTGTGTGAGCCAAGTGTGGGAAGAAATTGCTAGTGCCTTTCTTTTTGAAGGAAAGGGGCAGAAACGAATAAAGGTGAGTCGGCAGACCAGCAGGAGGAGAGAGCAGGACGAAGCATCTCTATTTTATTTTCACTTAGTTCACACTGCTTGTCTCCCCCTTGACCCGGAACTTGAACCCAAGGGTATGTGGTCTGTGCTCCTTCAGAGGCGTTGGCCCACCTGCTGCTCCACCAGGCTGGAGAAGTGTCTTTTTAACCAGCCCAGGGAGGCCAGGCACTTAGGCCAAGACCTGCAGAATGAGAAGGAGCCAGCACATGAAGGTCGGGGGAAGAGCAAGCCAAGCAGAAAGAACAGAATGGTCCAAGATGCGAGGCAGAGAGGAGTGTGGGGCCTACAGGGCTGAGAGGAGCCTACGTGGGAGAGCGTGCACGCTGGTTCAGGGCTGGGACCCGGCATCTCTGCTGATCCCAATGGCGAGCCCCGATGAACTGGCAGAACGTTGATCTCCAGCCTACTTGACCCATAAATGCCAGCAGACAACCTCACTTTCCTATTATGCCAACAGCCTGTGGGAAGTGACAGCCCTGGCAGTTATTTCCTGATGTCCTGGCCCTTTGGTTTGGGGCCAAGGAGAATTATTCATGAAGATAATGCGTGAAAGGAGCCATTGTCGGGAGCTCCTGGGGGCTGACATTGAGCAAACAGATGATGGCTTGTCTAAATATCCATCAGAGTTTCAGAAAGAACATATTCTGGACATACGAGCCCATCTTTTCTTCTGTCTTATCTGGAAATGGGATTCCTGAGAGATGGCCAGGGTCCAAGGTTAAACCTTTTCAGACTTCTCTATGAAAAGACCCTCGAAGAAGGAGTCAAGGCGCTAATTCAGAAACCAGGGAAGCTCCCAGGGGCTGGGAGGGGTCTGAGACACACACCTACCTACGCTGTCCCTGAAGGGCAGTGAGGAGGGGATGGGGGTCTGACCCCACGGAGGGAGTTTCCTAGGGAGATGGAGGGAAGCCAGCCTGAGGCCGTGGCCTCAGCCTTGCTCCTCAGTCAGTTGCGCTGGGAGTGGGACCTGTGGTTCTCAGTCCGCTCACCTGTAAAGTGAACATGAGACTCCAAAGGATGCAGGTCGCACATCCTGGGTTCGTGTCCCGGGTCCGGGAACAGACTTCCAGCGTGAACACTAAATAAAGACAAACAAAGACAGAGATGCTTCTTCCTCCCCTCTTCCCCTCGCCCTCTCGTTTCCCCGGGATGAGCTCTCCATGTGTGGCGCCCAGATCGGCAGGGGCTGAGCTCTTGTTAAAATGCAGAATTTCAGCCCCAGCCCTGACCCACTGAGCCTGACAGTGAGGGGATGGGGCTCAGCGATCTGAGTTAGTAAACCCTACTGCTAGCTTGGATCAGGGCGTCCAGATTTAGCAGGTGAAAGTACACGATGGCCAGTTAAATCTGGGTTTCAAACAAGTGCTTTTAAAAAGCGTATGTGTCTTGCACTATAGGCGCATACTTTACCCTGCATCCCTTTACCATGCATGTTAATCGGAAAATCAGGTGTCGCTGGGCGTCCTGTATGACCGCGCTGCTTCCGATGCTGAGTGGGAGCTGCCCGAGGACGTCTTTTTGTAATTAGTCACATTTATCATTTCCTCTCTCCCCAATGCTGTGTCTATTTTAGGAGATGGAAATCGCATTTCAGTCTCCATTTCTCAGCTCACCCACCACCCGAGTCCATGCCTGTGACCATGACCTCTCCCCCTCTGCTCCCCTCTCCTCCTGCCCTGTTGTCACCGTCTTGTGTCCCCTGAGTGTCTGCTGGGGTCCATCTGCTAGTTCATTGCAGCATGCTCACACATGAGCGACACCATCCTGAGCTTCTCTTTCTCTTTCTGACTCACTTCATGTCACACGATCCCCTCCAGCTCCATGCAGGTAGCTGTAAGGGCACGAAGTCATCCTTTTCACAGCAGACAGAATTCCACTGAGTGTCTAGACCACAGCTTCTTCATCCAGCGTCTGTGGATGGGCGTGGGGGTTGTGTCCCTGTCTTGACTATGGTGAGCTGTGCTGCTATGAATGTCGGGGTGCAGATGCCTTTCCTGATTATGGGTCTATGTCCTCGGGGTCTCTGCCTGGGAGTGGCCTGAGGGCACCCTAAGGGAGGTGGCCACTCCAGGCAGAGAGCAGACAGGAGGTCGTGGGCTGACATGCTGACATGAGAGGAGGCAGAAGCTGGGAGCAGAAAGCCAGCTCCAGACGTTCTGGGTGCTTTATGATCTGTTACTAGAAGTTTCCTGAAGTTAGCAAGTGTCTTTCTGTTGGTGGACTGAGGGTCTCCCTCTCATGATGAGAAAATGGCAGACTGTCTGTCTTGGGAAATCCAAGGCATCCCATGCAAACACAGGCTGCCTAACAGCACCCTCAAAATTTCTTAAGGACGCCTCCCACTGGCTACCCCACTTAGGCCCGAGAAAGCCCTGTGGTCAGGCTCACAGAATGCTTGGCAGGCGCTGGCGGAGAAGGACGTCTGAGTTCACACACACCTCAAGGTCCTGAGTTTGCGTCCAGAGGCCGAGGGGCAAAACCAAGATGAACAACTAAATAAAATACATAAACGACTTCCTCCTTTCTCCGCCTGCCTGCCGATTCGCCTTCGTCCCTGCCTGCACCTTTCCTTTAAGCAAAAGTTCTTATCTTATTTTAGTTCTGGAGGAAACTGAGGCTCAGGGCAGCAAAGTCACATAATTGACTCCAACAGGGTCTCTTAGAACCAGGTTGGAAGGTTCCAGTGTGCTTAGAAAGGGGGGAAGGAAGGTAAGGGAGCCCACGCCATTTCTTAAGCTTTGGAGTGTGAGTGCTGATCGCTGGTTTTTTACGAATCCTTGATGGGAAGGGAGACACAAGCAGCCGTCGCCTGTCGCCTTAGTTCTCCCTGCTCACAGGGCTCCTGTCCTGAGTGCACACTCGTGCTTTCCTGAGGGCGTGGGCACAAGATGGAGCTGTGTGCAAGCTTGAATCATTCTTCCTCTGGACCAGAGCTTTGTTTTCATTTGGACATGACAGAGCCAACCATAATCACTTCCCAGGTGATTCCAGCTCTCGCATTAGATGACTGGACTGATGTGACTTTTTTCTATTTCCTGTTAGATGACACATCACTGTCAGTTAGCATCCAAAGCACACGTTGGTTTTTTCTACGTCTCTTCAAACGCACACATCCCTTCCCCAGGCTCTGTTCCAGACCCCAGACCCTGCCACTGAGTCGGAGACAGTCTTGCCCTTTATTGTTAAATCTCTCAAAGACCTATGCTCTGATTATAGCCTGACACAACCTCATCACGGAAAAATGTGGAAGTTCAACAGCAGTACAAAACCATGCTCATTATTTTCTCTTCCGAAGATAGGATAACCTCTGTTAAATTTGGAGAAAAAACTGCTATGCATATGTATAAATATATATCTGCATCTATCCCCTCATGGTACGTAACCTTGTGGGTTATTTCTTAGTTGACATTTTATCTGATCACATCCTTATAACACAGCCTTCAAAGCTGTAATTTTAATGGCTGCGTACTATTCCCTGGTGGACACAGTACGCGCAGAGCTGCCGTGTGCCGTGCTTGTAGGTGACTGTAGACTGACATCCAGCCATTTCCCTCTGGGAGACTTTCATGCCGTGTCTGACTCTCCTGCGCTGAGATAACACGGCACTGAACATTTTAATGAAATCCTGGAACAAATCTTGGTCTGCTTCTCCGCTGCTTTGCTTCAGGGAGAAAGCAGGACTGTGTGGTGGAAGATGAGCTCCCTCATGGTTTTGTGCCAACAGGCTGCGTTCCAGAGCCCTTCCATCAGAGACGCATGTGGGACACCTTGCTAACTCGCCAACACCAAGTACTAGGTCCTTGAAAACATTTGCCTATTTGATGGGTGAGCACTGAGCCCAGACCCCGTGGTCTGGTTCTTGCTAATATGGAGACACAGGTCACTCTGCTGATGTCCCAGAGAAGTCCCTTGTCTCTAGTGTCTCACTGTCCCTGCTGGCCCTTGCTGGCCTGGTGGTTGGGTTTGGGCCTCTTGCTGAGGACAGGCATGTCCTTGGTGTGTTCCCATGAAGGATCCTACTTGTCGCAGCGAGTGGGAACCAACACACTGCAAGACACGCAGTCACCGCGGCTTGCTGTTCCCCAAGGGGAGGACCGAGGACCCGCGGTCACCGGCCACCTGCTCGCCGCTCACTCTGGGGCATGCTGACCGAGCGTGCGCTCTGTGTGGGAAGCCCTGAGTGGGCGGGAGAAGGACTGGATATGTCTGAGGGCCAGGCTCGCGCAGCAGCGCTACTGACCCAGGCTGTGATGCAAGCGCACAGTCGGTCTGTGGAGGAGGAGGAAGGGACAGGCTCTGGCTGGTGTCAGTGAGGAGACGGGATGGGATGTCACTTTGAAAACGGGGCAGCGTGTTTGCAGGCAGCGTTTGTGGGAGGGAGGAAGTTCTTAGCGGATGGAAAACGGGAGAAACTAGAGCAGGAGACAGGAGTGTCCACAGCATCCCTAGGTGACGCATCAGGGCGACGCAGCCAGAGGTAGGGACAGGGAAGCGTGTGGAGAGGCTGCCGGGGCAGGAGAAGGGCCAGGGGCTGCATGGCAGAGCGCCTTTGGGCTCTGTGGTTCCTCTCCCCATTTTCATGTGGCCGCCCTGTTCTCCAGTGGGGACACCTACTGCCTCTGGCGGTCGAGGTGGGCTCACCATCTTTCCCTGAGACAAAACAGGTGCTGGGATGGCAAACCCAGGGCAGGGTTATGGGCTGTGACTACGGAGCGGGAGGAGGCTGAGCAGTCTGAGCAGGAGCAGAGCAGCCAGGCAGCAACAGGTGAGTCTGCGATGCCCATTGGTGAGCACCTCATAATGGCGTGTGGTCTGGTGGGGTCTTCATACACACAGCCGGTCAAGGAAATTTGGCCCCTTAGGTGAAAACCAAACTTGTTACCCCTGTAAGCCCTGCTCTAAATGTCCTGCCTAAAACACATGTCACTTTAATCATCCAGTGCCAGTAATGCCTAATAACTGACCCAGGGTCAGAACGCCGAATAACCCCGCAGTGCCGGAGATAGCCCCGCAGAACTGAACTGCAGCTCGGCCACTCTGCGGTGTCCTGCTCCCTTTGAAGAAACAGGCGCACAGGATGGGGAGAAATCCTGTTCCCGAGGCTCCTGTTTCCTCACAGGGGCAGGAACAGCAGTAGCAGTTTCAGTCAGCGCCCCAGCAAGAGTCGTCCTTAATGGGGGACAAGAGGGCCAGCTGCTCTTGGCGCCTCCACAGACTGGGTCGAGGGCACCCCAAATGCCCCTGTGTCCTGTGTTAAAGACGGCCCTGGTTTATTAAAAATGGGACAAAGTTGACATTTATGTTAGAATGATGGGTCAGTGGGGAAATATGAAAAAAAAACTGTACTGTCCTATTTAAAGCAGTGTGTATGGTCAGCTGGGTGAGGTCATCTGCTGACAACTAGAGCCATTGGCTTGGTCCTTCCCACTGCCAAGAGACCACGTGAGCCACAGGCTGCCTCCCTCTGGTCAGCCCAGGCCGGAGGGGTCCACCTGGCTCCGAACAAGCCTCCCTGTCGAGGAGGTGAGTGATGGAAGGGTTTCCCCAGCGCTGAGTGGCTTCCGTGCATTTCCGGTTACGGAGTCCCCATGACTCCGGGGTGAGAACACTCTGGAAGCTGTGCATTTGGCTGAGCCTCCTGATCAGGGCTCTCGCCAGGGAGATGATCAGAGCGTCTTCCCGTCCACACGCGACATGCAGTAGACATGGCTGTGCGTCCCCCGAGGTGGCCACGGTGACAGACCCTTGAAGCTCTGGAGGTTAAGCAGGAGATTTTGGAGAGAGCCTTTCACCCCCCTGCACCCCCATCGTTTGTCCCCTGCACCTTACACCCCATTTTTTTTTAAGGACAGGTGTAGCGGAAATGAAGCTGAGCGGAGGCAGGCAGGAGAGGAGGAGGAGGCACTTTTTAATTTCTTTACTTAATTATTCATCCTGGTTGTTCTCCCCAGTCCCAGGTCTTGAACCAGGGTCCTTGGATGCACGTGGACTGTGAGAGCTTCTGCTCCCCCGGGGAGCGCCTGGCGTCCCAATGTTACAGTTAGTCTCTGAGCCCCTGCTCCTGAAGAGAAGTCAAAACGAGTTGAAAGAGAAACACTGACTTGTCCTACCATCTAGGACAGCTTTTCCGACCCCGAGGGTTATCACCTGGTCGGTAGGTGTGGGCTGGGTCCCCACACCCTGCTTCTCACCAGCAGCCCTGTGACGTCGCGCTCGGGGCCCTGGACACTCTCTGAGTGGCCTCGGATCAGGGAGCCTGCTTCCAGGCTGAGTAGGCGCTGACATAGGCATGTCCGGGGCTTGGAGAGGCGGGCGCCGTCCCTGCCGGCCTCGACGTAAGGCTTTAAGAGTTGGTAGGGAGAAACGAATTTGGCCAGATGTTTTCTCTGGTGGTTTAAGTAGATTTCCTTGTAGAGGTGGCTCACGGGGAAGCATCGGGCTTGCTCCAAACCCCGCAGGGGTTTAAGTGGGAGCCCACTGTGGTGTTAAGGCGAAGCCAGTTGGCATCTTCAGGAATCTGAACTGCAGTGAGAGGAGATCTGTTCGGGTTGATGGTGCAGATAACTTAGAGCAACACTCTCTGGCAGTGATGGGATCCAAGGAGCCGGCTTGGCCCTCCCCACGGCCAAGGACCCAGGGACAAGCGTCAGGCCGAAAAGAGAATTCAAAGCCACGTGATGTTAAGACCAGATGGAAGTTAAGAAGGGCGGCCTGACTCCCTCTGGACGGCCAGGCTGGTGGTCTGTTTGGCTCCGAATTCCACGTGGGGACACAAATGGGGCTGCAGGAAGCAGAGAGCAGTGAAGACGGTAGTGAGACCCGGTCCATGGCCACCCGGGGAGCTTTGAGGGTGGCACCGGCCCTGTCCTTGGATATTGGAAGGGCTGGCTTGTGGGAGAGAGAGGGCAGAAATAGGATCCCTGAGAAGACTGCGGCTCAAGGGGAGGATGGTTTGTTGGCTCACGTTTCTCCAGCGTGCGTGCAGCTGCCTTGTCCGAAGGGGTCTCTGTCACCGCAGGTGCGACTCCAGGAGCTGGCCCCCACCAGGGGTGCTGCGGCACATTCACGCTGTAACCTCCGCGGGCCCGTGCAGCTCTGGAGCATTCTGTGATTTCTCTGTTTGTACCTTCCACCAACCGTGCAGAACAGAAGATTTAGGTCGGAGTGTCTGATTGTGAATTCCTTAATGTCAAACGAAAACATGGCCTCTTTGCCTTTCGCGATGTGACATCGTGTTATTTCCCTAATGACTGTGACATCCGACCTTTGGATTTGTCAGTCCTAGCTCTTCCTGCCCAGTGATGGTAACGCATCCACAGACTTGCAAGGGTTTCTTGAGCCCATGAGGGGACGGGGAGGCTTGGAAGGAAGTTAGAGGTGAAGTCAAGCGGGGGAAAAATCTAGATCAAGTCTCAGGTCCCGGTCTCAGAAGGAATGTGGTGGAAATTACAGAGAAGAACATGAGGCTTCACGTCTCTGGGTCGCCCCCGGGATGGGGCACACTTCCCTAGTGGGCGTGACGTGGATGCGGAGAGCGTGTCTGGGGAACAGAGTAGAGGAGCATTGTTTTTTTAAGGACAGGTGCAGCAGGAATGAAGGAGGGCAGAGGCAGGCAGGAGAAAGATGAGGAAGAAGCACTTTATTTATTCAGTTGTTCACTCAGGTCATTGCCCCTGGCCACGAACCCCGGTCCTGGGGATGTCTGTGACCGAGCTGACACTCTCCTGCACCAGGGAGGCATCGCTCCGGTGAAGGAAGCACCGGCGACGCCCCAGCAGGGGCGCATAGGTGATCAGGTAACGGTGTCTCTCGGTCTGCGCCCACAGAAGTCTCTTTCCTCACAGGGCGGAAGGCTGGAAGCCCACCAGCCAGGCGCTGTCAGGGTTGGCTCCTGCTAAGACGCCTCTCGCGTTGGCTGCCTTCTTGTCACGTAAACACACGGGCTTCTCTGTGTGCACAGGGAGCGGGGCCGGGGTGGGGGACACCTCAGTGTGTCTCCTCTCCGTGTAGGCAGTGGGGCCCCACCCTTAAGACCTCATTTACGTGCTTTTCCTCCCCACATGGAGGCCGCAGTGAGAGACCTGTCCTCTGAAGACAGTTGCGGTGCGGTTAGGGCCTCAGCACGTGGATTTGGGAGGGCACAGTCCGGCCACGGTTGTCCACTGTGGTTCTGGTGAACTATCCCTGAGGGGGAGTCAGTGTCCTCTTGGAGGAGGGGAGACACAGACTGAGGGCCAGCCGAGTGCTGATCCCCACTGGTTCACAGACTCAGGTGATCGCTGCATAACCTCAGACATATGCCCCCTTTCCCAAGCGAAGACTGACGCTTGCGGACCCGCACGATCCCCCACAGCCTCGGAGGACAAGAGTGCACCAGATTCTCATCTTAACGCTCTTGCCGCCTTCACGTGGAAGGAACTTGACTCCACTTCTCGCTGACTTCCCGGGACTCTGTCTCTGAGCCTGGCCTTGCCAGGAAGCCCGCTCGGCAGGCGGGTTCGGTGCCCCGGAGGGGCTCTGAGCGGAGCTGGGCGTGGGGAGGTGCCTGGAGATCATCTAGGTGCTGTTGCCACGGTCCAGCTGAGAGGTAAGGACAGCCGCTCCAAGGTGACACGAGAGTGCTGCATGGCCATGACATCGCGAAGGTGGAGTCAGGGTCTTGGTAAATGATTGAGAGCAGGTCATGGGGCAAAGGGAGGGAGTCTGGGACCAGGCCAGGTGACTGCCTGGGGAGCACCAGCACCCTGACAGAAATGAGCAGAGCCTCGGCCCAGACCCCCGGCGCCCCACGCCCTCCAGTCCATCACTGCTCAGCACGCGGTGGCGTCCTCAGGGCAGCCTGAGACTGAGGCGGGTCGAATGTTCCCCTTTTTGGGGGGCTGTTGGAGAGGGCTTCTTGAATGGAAGGATTAAGGATAATCTGATGCAGTTAATCATTACTGGCAATTATGCCCTTAATAGAATAGCATTAGGCTTAATAATTTATCTAGTGAGAGAGAAATGAAGAGATAATGGGTCCAGGAAGCAGACCACATATAGAGGGGAATTCTGATGAAAAGTGGGCTGCTATCCCTACCAGGCTTTCAGGAGAAAGAAGTGGATTTCTCTAAGCAGACTGATTTCTTCCCCCGATTCTTCCTCTTCACCCCTTTCCCCTCCTCCTCCCCCTCCTCCCCCTCCCCCTCCTCTCCCTTCTCCTCCCCCCTCCCCCTCCTCCCCTTCCTTTCCCCCTCCCCTCCCCCCCTTTTAAAGGAAGTCAGTAGGCAGGCAGGTAGGCAGAAAGAGGAGAAGGAAGCATTTTTATTTCGTTTCTCACTTCTTGGTTGTCCCCTCCACCCGCTACTCAGGTCCCTGGGTTTGCGTGGTCTTCATCCTAGGGGCCGACAGTGCCTGAGCCACCAGAATGCACCCTTCTTTTTCTCCTTATCTTACAAAGCCTTTAGTGTTTATGCGCAAATGAGGATGAGCAGCAGTCTGAAGTCAGAGCTTCTCGCACTGTGGAAGTCCACCAGTCGTGGGCGACAGTGGCGATCTGCTTCTGATGTGAGGTTTACTGGGTCCCCATCCTCCCGCCTGTTGCGCCCGGTGCTGCCCGGCAGACTCACCTGCTGCTTTCCGTGCAGGTGACAAGGGTGGCACTCGAGTGCAGTCACCACGTTCACGGCCTCACCTGGGGCGCAGGTGACACTCCCCTCATTCTCCACCTGGCCACAGAGGCGCACAGGCTGTTTGTAAAGCCTCCCCATCTCTCTGCTTGTTTCTGTCTTCACCGCTACTGCCCCATCCTGTCCTGGACACAGTCACAGCTCTGTGGTTTCTGCTGGCCCTGAGGCTGCTGTGCGCACCCTGGGGAGATTCCATCGCCCCTCCGGGCTGGAAATGCTCCTGTGCTTCCCATCGCAGGATAAGACCCTCCTCCCTAGCTGGCTCGGGAGGCACCCGGCTTCCCAGCCTCAGCTCACACCCCGTCCTCCCCGCCTGCCGCCTCCAGCCGCTCTGGACTTCTGTGTCCTGATCGTGAGGGTCCCCGCGCAGGGGTCTCCGCTGGAATGCTGCCCTTCGGGGGTCGGCACACGTGATGCCTCCCCATTTCGGTCATCCGCCCGGAGGGACTCAGTCTGTCCAGTCTGGAGCTGCCACGGTCACGCCCTCTCCAGGCTCTTCGTGGCTTGTGTCCTTCTCTGGTCTTTTCTTTCCCCTTCTTTGTGGTTTACTTGCGTTTCCTTTCGTAGAATGCAAGCCTCTGGACGGAGGGATTTTGTCTGCTGTTCACAGCGGACCCTGTGTCTGGACCAGGGCTGGACACACTCGGTGCTGCTACGTCTTACTGAGCGAACGGTGCCCGACTGCAGGGCCCTGCCGCCGTCCGGTGGCCTCTTCCGCCCGCCCCCGGGCCTCCCCTCCTCTGACTTACCCCTGGGGAGCTGCAGTAGTCAGGACAGATCTTGGAATGATTTCTCTTTTGGCAAATCTGCGTTTTGTTCAACACTTGGAACCACCTTAGGAATGTTCCATGAATCATTAGGAACTTCTCCCCACCCGCTCGGCAGGAACGGCGAGAACAGGGCGGTGGTGTCACCGCACACCCTCTAGTTCCTCCTGACTGTCGACAAACCGCCCACGTCCACGGAGGGTACAGCCAGGAGCCATGGGCGTCCCCGGCCTTGACAGCCTCCTGGGAGACTCTGGAAGACGCCCCGTGGGCTGGGGGTCTCCTCTGTCTCCCTCACTGCCGGGCGTGGGACTCACGCAGGGCCCACGGGCTGTCGGGTTCGGGACAGTCCCGCTGCCCCGCCCCACCCACTCCCTGCACTGGCTGCGGACGGACTCCAGCGAGGTCGCGCTTGCAGCTGCTCTTCGTCCTCCGGCCTGGCAGGTCTCTGCTTCGTTTGACCCACCGAGGGTCCTGACTTGACTTTTCTGATTCCAGATCGGAGCCTCTCTCTTCGCCAGCAACATCGGCAGCGGCCACTTTGTGGGGCTGGCTGGCACGGGCGCGGCCGCGGGCATCGCCACCGGCGGCTTTGAGTGGAACGTGAGTGCGCTGGAGCCCGGCCGCCAGCCGGAGGGGGGCCCCCGGTGCGCGGTGCGTCTGTGCTCGGAGACGCGGTCAGGGAGGCCCGGGCCAGCCCCGGAGCTGGTGGTGAACACAGGCATCTGACCGCGGTCACGTTTCTCTCTGCCTTTGACAAGCAAAGCCGTCTGCGTCCCATCAGCCACATCGGAGGTTGGGGCCGCTCACTGGCAGCTCATAGCAGTAGTTGTAACGAAAGCCGCAGCCAATGATGGAGCAACAATAGTATAATTTTAAAAGGCCTCTAAGTGGTGTTTTGCTACTTGTAGACCAGGGAAGAGGCAAAAGCAGCTGGATGTCGTGGGTCACTTCTTGGATTCACCCCGCTGCTGCCCCCCAGGCCCTTGGGCGCACGGGCCCCTCCCAGTGTCCGGGGTCCCCGGGGAAGTGTCCCCAGAGGCCAGAACGCCGGGTGGTTGTCTGCAGCAGCCGGGGCCTCGGGCGGCAGCAGGGCCTGCGTGTCCCCTCACCTGCCGTCCTCTCTTTGGTTTCAGGCCCTCATCCTGGTGGTGGTGCTGGGCTGGGTGTTTGTCCCCATTTACATCAAGGCTGGGGTAAGTAGCCACACGTCATCCATTCCCTGCGGGCAGAGGAAGCCCGTGTTTGACGTTCCTTCCAGGTCCTCGGGTCTCCTGGGTGTCCTCGGGGCGGTGGCGTCCCCGTCAGCCGCGAGCGCTCCGTCCGAGCCCCCACGAGCCCCCACTGTACTCAGTGCCTTTGCCCCTGGAGGGAAGCAGCCCCAGGAGGAGACTCTCTGTCCTCCGCGTCCTCCTTCTGTGAGGACCCCGCCAGCTCTGCTGCTGAGCACGCCACGTGCTCACCTGTCAAATGGGTCACAGTCCTCGACTGGATCTCTGGGGCGTTTTACAGCAGACGCCCTGAGTTTCACCTGTCAGTGAGAGACGATGAGCGCCGACTCCGTGTGAGTCCGCACGCGAGCAGCGGGCAGTGACAGGGAAGGACAGCCTTGTCTCCAAAGGGCAGGAGCACCGTCTGGGGCTCAGACGGTGCTGACACCTGTGTGGTCTCAGACAGCGGGCTCAGGTGGAGGCAGCGAGACAGGTGTGTGGGAACCTGCAGAAAGGAGCTCGGAGGAGAGAGGGGCAGCTACCACCTGAGCCAGGTGAGCCGCAGAGCAGGGAGCATGCGCCGGCCTGGCCGTCCTCACAGAAGGTGCTGCTGTTGTCACATCTTGGTCACATAGGTGTTTCATGGAGGAATCTCTGTTGCCCCAGGCCCTCCTCTTCCAGGGCAGAGACCTGCCTTGTTGGCTGTTACAGTGTTAACGGGGTGCCTCTGTGTTCTGGGGTAACCCGCACCCCGTCTGCAGTGCTAAGCCACGTGGGACTGAGAGGAGCACCTGGCTGGAGGGAGAGGCCCCCAGCCGCCTTCTGTGCGTCTTGGGTGAGCGCGCGCTCGTGCGTCTGACACTGGGCGGACCCACGGTGCTGCTTGCTCTGCTCCTCCCGGTCACCCTGGCGGCCCGTGACCTCTCTCGCCTCTAATGCAGGTGGTGACGATGCCCGAGTACCTGCGGAAGCGATTTGGAGGCAAGCGGATCCAGATCTACCTCTCCATCCTCTCCCTGCTGCTCTACATCTTCACCAAGATCTCGGTAGGTCCCCTCGGTGGCATCGGGGCCGGGCGCTAAGTCAGCACTGCGGCCTCCCAGGGGCAGTGCCCTGCGTCCTGTCACCGCGGTGCTGAGGCCTGCTTCTCCTTTGGTAAAGGCCCATTTCATGCACAAGGGGCCCCCCGCGGGACTCCTTATCCTCTATGCAGGGAGGGTCGACCACCTCCACCGTCCAAGATGGCCCTGTGAAAGCCGGTCTTCTGTTGTTTTTTTTTAATGAGCTGTCACATAGAATGTGTCTGCTCTGATGTACACATGATGATTTGGTATCTGTTTATCCTGTAAAATCACCACAAGTTGTCCAGCTAACTTCTGGTACCACACATACAGCACTTTTTCTTGGGATGAGAACTTTCAAGATCTGTTCTCTTAGCAACTTTCACACGTGCCTCACAGCTGATTGCCTGTGGTCCCCACATTGTTCATGACATCCCATGACTTATTTATTCGATAAGGGGTCGCCTGTATCTTTTGACACCCTTACCAACATTTAGCTCACACCCAGCCCCTGCATCTGGCAACCACCAGTGCACCAATCTGTACCTGCGACATTGTTTTTTTTTTTAATAGAAAAGGTGTAGGCAGGAATGAAGGTGAGCAGAGGCAGGCAGGAAGAGAGATGGGGAAGCACTTTGATTCTGGTTGTTCATCTTGGTTGCACACCCCGCCCCTCCCCGCCCCGGCCCTGGGACACCAGTCTGAGTCTTTGGCATGTAGGTGGACTGCACTGGCCATAGACAGTTGACCAAACAGCTACTCACCAGGGCATGCCTTTTTTTTTTTAAAGAGAGAAAGAATGGTAGAGGAGGAAAAAGAATTTTGGAAGGAAAGAAGGAAGGAGAGGAGAAAGAATTTTTATTTATTTTCTGTTTTCTATTGTTGTCCCTGGACCCCAGGTCTAGAACCCAGGTCCTTGGACTTTACACGGTCTGTGCCTGAGCTGTGGGACTAACGCCTGAGCCACCAGGACCCACCTTCACTGTTGTTAAAGTCCATATATTAATGAGATCATACAGTATTGTCTTGTCTCTCTGACTTATTATTCTTAGCATAATGCCCTCAAGGTCCATTCATGTTGTCGCAAATGACGTGAATTTCTCTTTTTATGGCTGAGTAATATGATGTCTTCCTTGAAAAAAATGTCTACTCAGACCCTCTTCCCATTTTACAATCAGATTTGAGTTGCGTGAATTCCTTACAAATTGGTTCTGAATTCCCTAGCGGTTATGTTACTTGCAAATGTGTTCTTCCATTTGGTAGGCTGCCTTTTCATGGTGTTGCCACTTTTATCTGCTGCTCAGAAGTTTTTAGCTGGGTGCCATCCCACTTGTTTATTTTTGCTTTTATTGCCTTTGCTTTGGAGTTAGATCCAAAATATGGTAGCCACGACCCATGTCGGGGCACTTGGCACCTCTGCTGTCTTCTAGGAGAGTGACGGTTACAGGTGCTATGTTTAAGTCTTTCATCCATTTGGGGTTAATTTTTGTTTATGGTGTAAGTTAGTGGTGCAATTTCATTCTTTGTATGTGGGTCTTCAGTCTTCTCAAACCCATTTATTGAACAGACTTACTTCCCCACTGTAAGGTCACTGACCATATGTGTGTCGCTTTATTTCTGAGATCTCTATTCTGTGTGTGTTATGTGTTGGTTTTCAAGCCAGTACCACACTATTTTGATTACAATAGCTTTGCAGTGTAGTTTGAAATACTGTATGTTGCAAAAAGGAACTGACCGAACACTGAACAGGCCCCCAGCCACAGTTCTTGAAGTGAGGTCTCCAACTTATTCTTCTCTCTCAAGATTTCCTTGCTATTTGGGATCTTCTTTGGTTATATACAAATTTTAAGATGATTCTATTTCTGTGAAAAGTGCTATTGAAATTTTGATAGGGATTACCCTGAATTGGTAACTTGTTTTGAGCAATATGACTTCTGAACCATATGAATTCTTTCAATCTGTGAGTATGGAAAATATTTCAATTTATATGTGTCTTTCCTCTTTTTTTGATTATAGCTTATGGTTTTCAGAGTGCAGGTCTTTTACCTTCTTGGTTATGTTCATCCCTAGGCATGTAAATATTTTTGACGCAGCTGTTTTCTTAATTTCTCTTTCTGATAGTCATTACTAGTGTATAGAAACTCAACTGATTTTTGTATATTGATTTTGTGTCTTAAAACTTCAGTGAATCTTTTAGTTCTAACAGTTTTTTTGTTGGTGTCTTTAGTGTTTCTATATATTATGTGTCACCTGCAGATAGAGACAGTTTATGTCTTCTTTTCTGATTTGGATACCTTTTTTTCTTTTCCTTGCCTAATTGTTCTGGTGAGGTTTTTCAATGCTCTGTTGAGTTATAATTGGTGAGAGTGATGACATCCTTGATGTCTTGATCTTAGAGGAAAGTCTTTCAGCTTTTCACTGTTAAATATGATGTTAGTGTGGTTGAGATAAGGCTTTTCCTACGTTGCGATATGTCCCTGTGTACCTGCTTTGTTTGGAGTTTTTAATCACTAGCAGATGTTGAATTTTGTTGAATTCTTCTCCTGAATGTGTTGAGATGATCATGTGATTTGTTTCCATTTTGTTGGTGTGAGGCATCATGTTGGTTGGCTTGTGGATGTTGAACCATCTTTGCATGTCTGGGTTAAATCACTCTTAACCATGGTGGATCCCCTTGTAATGGAGGATTGAATTCTGTTTGCTAATATTTTGTTGAGAATTTTTGAATCTGTGTTCATCAGGGATATTGGCCTCAACATTTTTTTTTCTGTTGGTGTTTTTATCTGGTTTTGGTATCAGGTAGTAGTGGCTTTATAAAATGTGTTGGAAGTATTCCTTCTCTTTGTCCTTTTTTTTTTTTTTTTCTTTTTTTGGAAGAGCTTGAGAAAGATTTTCTTGAATGTTTGGTAGAATTGACCTCTGAAGCCATCTGGTCCTGGACTTTTATTTAGTGGGATGTTTTTAAGTACTGATTCATTCTTCTTACTAGTAACGGGTCTCATCAGATTTTTCTTTATTAATGATTCAGTCATGGTAGGTTATATGTTTCTAGGAATCTGTCCATTTCTTTTAGGTTGCCAGGTTGTTGGCGTATAATTGTCCACAGTGCTGTGGAGGACTTGCTCTTGTGGTCATTTATATTTCTGTGCTATTTGTGGCAACAGCACCTGCTTCCTTTCTGATTTTATATATTTGAGTTTCTCTACATCTTGGGTCTGATTAACAGTTTGTCAGCTTTCTTTATATTTTTAAAGAAGCAGCTCTTAGTTTCACTGATCTTTTCTGTGGTCTTTTTAGTCTCTTCATTTATGTTCAGATCTTTGTTTTCCCCCTTCTGCTCACTTTAGACTTGGATTGTTCTTTAGTTGTAAAGTTAGGTTTTCCTTGTTTCCTGAAGTAGGCGTTTATGTGATGAACTTCCCGCTTATACCTGCTTTCGCTGCATCCCGTAAGTTTGAGAATGTTGTATTTCCGTTTTCTTTTGTTTCAAGATTTTTTTTGGTTTCTCTTCATTTCTTTGTGATACATTGGTTGTTCAGTAAGTGAAAGCTGCCCTTGATAGAAGATTTAAAAGGTGTTAGTGACATCTGAGTATTGGCCCCAGCCTTAGAGGTGACTATGGGCCTTTGCGCCCTCTCAGGGTCAGAATCTGGCTCCAGCTTAGGTTTCTGATGCATTTAAACATGAATAGTCCATAACAACTCTTGGAGGGACTTCAGCAATCCCCCTTCTTTAATGGACAGGGTGATGAAAACCCTTGGGGCGCAAAGTACTTGCTCTGGATTTTGAATCAGAACCCAGACCTCTTGGCCTTTAGCACAAGGTTTCTTGTAGTCAGTTGCAGTCAGCTTCCTGGAGCTTTAGTCACTCTTCCTCTGGTGGGTTTTTACTGCCTCTGAATCTGACCACTGGGACTGATCCCCTGTCACTTAGCATGTTTTCTTCCTAACCTGGAGTTGCAGGCCCCAATTTACAGAGATGAGACATCTCAAGGATTAGTTGGACATTTGGTTTACTTGAGAGCTGTGCAGACTCTTGTGGACCCACTAGAGAAAGTCTTATATTTATTCTTCACTTCATTTTTCCTTCCTTGAAAGTAGGACAGTCAATTAATTTTGATGATAAAACAAGATTCAGGAAGTGACTGAAGTTCTGAGATAGTTCTTTGACAACCTACAGGTGTTGGGAAAAGTTTGCTTTTTTCCCCAAGATGACTGGCAGTCTGATGAAGGCTAAAGTAACAGGGAGGAAAAAAAGTAAAGAAGGAAAATGTGAATGATAATGAATAAGAGAAAACTGCCTCGGAGAATGCTTGGAGGAAGCATGGGGCTGTGGGGGAGCCTGGACTTCTGATCAGGCCTGCTGCTCACCAGCAGGTGCCTGGGACAAATGGCATTTTGCTTCACTTCTCTGGAGCTTAGCTTCTTAATGGAGAAGATGGGGATAACAATTCCTGCCTTGCCTATATCGCTGGATGGTGGTGAGGACCAAATGAATTTATCTGAAAACATCAAGCGTTATTGACATAGAATACATGATGATGGCTAGTTGAGAACCCTTGAACTGTCTATTTTCATAGTGTTTTTTCCTGGGTTGCCTCAGAGCAGAAGATTGTAGAATCTAGGTCTAGTCCCTTATCGGATAGGACTTGCGAATATTTTCTCCCATTCTGTAGGGTGACTTTTTCAGTTTTTGGAAGTGTCCTCAGATGTGCCAAAGTTTCTAATATTGATAAAGTTCTATTCATTTTGTTTTCTTTTGGTGATCATGCCTTTAGTGTCTTTCCCAAGAATCTTCTGTCAAATCCAAGGACAAAGAAAAAAGTGGCACTTTCTGAGATTCCAGAAGCTGTGGCTCCAACTCTTCCCCTGAGCCAAAAGGTGCAAAGTGCGCAGGGCTTTATCAGAGGGGTGAGCTCTTGGCCATATTCAGTCTTCCTCCTTTTTCTTTCTATGTCCCAGTCAGCACCAAAGATGAGAAACCAGGGAGCTCACACGGACTGCTCAAGGGTTTTGAATTAGTCATCATCATCTTATCTTACATTCCAATAACACCTCAAGTTTTCAGAGAAACTCATTTGCTCTAGTGTCAAACTCTTGCAAAAGAGCGACTCTGGCTGAAATCAGTCTCGTTGGATCTGAACCGAGCCTTCTGCTCTCACAAAGGAGTGTGCTGAAAGTAAAATAGTTCCTAGTGCTTTTATTATTTTAAAAAATGCTTCCATCTTAGAAAATAGCCACATTAAATCACCTTTGAAGTTTTTTATTAGGGGTCATTTCCAACCTACACAAATAGAAAGTATAATGAACATTGTATAGCTTATACCCATCCCTTACCTTTCACACTGATCGATATTTTCCCCTTCTTGGCTTATTCCCCCTACATTTTCTTCCTCAGCAGCAACTCACCTAAAACCCCGGATATATGCCATTTTACTGTGAATTCTTGCAAATGCACCTTTGACTTTTTGAAAATGCAGCCCTTGTGACATCACACCTCACACAATTCACAGTAGTTTTCAAAATTGAGTAGTGTAATTACTTGGTCCATATCCAAAATTTCCTGGTTACTTAAAAAATGTCTTCTTACAATGTTGAATCAGGATCACAATCGGATCTGCTTATGGCATTTGTCTGTACTTTCTTGAAAGGAAAGTTATACATCTATTTCAGTCCACTGTAATCAGATTTTTCCCTCCATATTATTACATTCTAATTCTGCCTTACATGTACATGCTTAAAAAAATTGGGTTGTTTTTCTCTTTTGTTGTGAACTTGAAAGGGTTCTTTATACATTCTTGATGCTAGAGTCTTATCAGACAAAGGATATGCAAAGGTTTTTCTCCCTTTCTGTAGATTTTCCTTTCACTTTCTTGATAGTGTCCTTTGATGCATTAAAGCTTTAAATTTTCCTACAGTCTAATTTATCTGTTTTTTTCTTTTTGAGTTGCTCATGCTTTTGGTGTCATTTCTAAGAGCCATGGCTAAATCCAAAATCTGGACGATTTCTGCCCTATTGTTTCTAAGATTTTTATCCTTAGCTCTTACGTGTCAGCTTTGATCCATTTTGAGTTGAATTGTGCATGTGAATTGAGGTAGACCCCTTTTCATTCTGGTGCCTGTGGATATTTTGTTTTCACATCGTTTGTCAGCAAGACCCCTGAATGGTCTTCACACAGTTCGGTGAGAGACCCTCTAGGGCTCTGTCTGAGAGTGAGGCTGAGGTCCAGGCCTGCTGCCCTCCCTGCCCAACTTCCTGACTGCACCTGCCGCTGCCCGGCACTGGTGCCTTTGTGTTTCCCAGCCAAGGTGAGGGTGTCACCTCCTTCCACTTTCTCCTCCCATCTTCAGGTTAGGTTTTCATTACAGGATGAAACCCTGGGCTTTTCAGCCTGATGTCACTAGGGGCTGGGGTGCAGAGCCAGGACTGGGGTGTGCCGACGGGTGGAGAAGCCAGGCTTCCTGAAGAAGGGAAGGGCGAGGCAGGAGGAGGAAGAAAGGGTGTGGCCTACGGTGCCGGGAAGTTAGTGAGAGGCCACTTCTTAGTTCTGCCTGGGAGGTGGCCTCTGAGCATGCAGAGGGCATTGAGCTTCTCTCAGTCCACAGTTCAGTGGTGAAAGCCTCTCGACTAGCTCATCATGGAGAGGCACTCTTTGCCCTCAGAGTTGGTACAGGGGAGCCATATAAAAGAAAGTGCCTCACCTCTCTACTCGCCTCTTCAGTCACCTCATCTACTGCTCAGGTTACTGATTAAACCTTCCTTGACCAGTGTCCAGGCATCTGAGGGGCAGACTTTCTCAGCTCACATTCCATCCCCCAGAACTCAGCATTTTCTGAGTTTTCTCCGTAGTGCTTGGTGTAGGCTGCTCCCTCACTGTGTGATTTCTGGGGCTCCTCCTGAGGCCTTTTCCAACATGTGACCTGCTCCTCCTGCTGCTGGAGCCAATGATCCTTTGAATAATGCCTGAGGGGAATGATGGTGGCCCTTTATTTAGTTTCTGAGAGCCTTTGCCAGCTCCAGGGCTCCTGGAATGGCTGGGTGGGGAGGGAGTTCTGTTTCATTCTCCACCTTGCAGAAGAGAAAATGGAGTCTCAGGAAGGTTAGGTGATTTGCCCCAAGTCACACAGCCTGTCTACAGCAAAGCCAGGCGTGGAATCTCAATCTGTCTAGTCCCCTTTTTGTGGTCTCAGAGCTCTGCTCTGTGTTTGGATGGGATGGAGCAGAGGATGACAAAATGGGGTGGGGTGGGCCACCCAGTCCTGTGTTTGTGCTCCTGTTCCACAATGGGGGAGGCTCCAAGAGGGGACGTCGTCTTGGGGGTAAATGATCAGACTTGGATGAGGAGCAGGGGCCCTTCCATCAGGCCAGAACTTTGGGCCTCATGTCCCTCATGGGGAATTGCTGCAGGGAGACAAATGACATTGTAATGTCAACGGGCGGGATCGAGAGGACTGTGGTGAGAACATCAGCAGCCCACGGGGTGCAGGAGTCTGAGGACAGGCCCTGGCCGAGGGGGAAGGAAGGTCCATCAGGCGAGCCTTTGTGTTCATGAATGTGGCTGACTTCAGGCTTGCGCGGGTCACAGGGCATGACATCCTCCACGTGATTGCACTGCTGAGCGGCACTTGCGAGGAACTGACGTTCAGATGCAAAGGAGCTCGTGAAGAAAGAATTGTTAACTGACAGAGCAAGGTAGTCAGGTGTCTGAACCACACACCATGAAGACGAATCAGTTTTGTTGTGTGTGTGCACACGTGTGTGGTGTGTGCCTGTGCGTGTGCGCACGTGTGCATGTGAGAGAGACAGAGAGGGGGCACTGGTTGGTGATGGCTGAAGAGGACAGAGGCCCCCGGAGATCCACGCTCACAGACACGGCCAGGCCTCCCAGGGGCGCAGGTACCCAGCAGGTATATCGCGGACCCGAGAGGATAAGGCAGCATTGTCCTGTGGGTCCTCCCCTATGTGACCGGGTGACTGGCTAGCGAGGCGTGGCGTCTTGACGCTGGCAGCCCTCCATGACCACGTTTTCCCTGTCGGAGACCTAGTGGTCCCTCCAGGTGCCTCTGGAGTTAATCGAGCTCTGAGAAGGACTGTGCCGTTAGGCTCCTGCCCGTCGCACTCCGCTGCGCAGGCTCACTTGAGATGAAGCCTCTGATGTCATGAATTAGGCCATTAGCTGGTGACCCAATGTCCCTGTTTATTCTCCTGGGGCTGCGATCACAGGTTACGGCTGCAGCAAACTTTCACAGCCACCCCGCTGTCCATGCTCCAGCCGCCGTGCAAGTCAGAGCCGCAGCCCTTGCTGGAGGCTTGACCTCTGCATCTGGGTCTCCGTTTCATAAAGAAAAGAGGATTCAAGGGATGGGCTTGACCTCAAGGCCATTTGAAGAGGACTTGGGGGTGGTCAAGCACAGGGAAGCCCAGCTGGGATGGGACCTTCACATGCGGCGACAGACCCGACAGCACTGCACCCGGCCGGACGGCTTGCCCCAGGCTGGCGGCCAGAGAGCCCGTCCCTCCAAGCAGTTTGCCACTGGCCTTGCCTTTTCATTGTTTGCCACGACCAGTGCAGGCAAACTTGCAAAGTAATCGGGACAAGTCTTTGGGACTGGATCCAAGTCGGGTCTGTTTTTGTGAATCGAGTTAATTGGTGCAACGCAAAGTGCCGTGGGCTGGTTTCTCTGGCGGCTTTTGTGGCCAAGGGCAGGGGCTGAGCAGGTGGACAGAGACTGTGTCCTCCACAGAACCCAAAAGCCTCCCTCCCTCCTCCCCTCCCTTCCTCCTTCCCTGCCCTCTTTATTAAGGGCTAAGAGTAGTTAACAGAAGGAATAATTTGGGAAGAACTGTGAAATGAGTGCTCTCATATGATTATAAGAGGGTTCTTTTATATCAAACCTGATGATATATTCCCTACCTCGTTGCTGATTTTTATAATAAAAAGGTAGTGAAATGCTTTAAACACACACCAAAGTACCAAAAATCATATAGCAAAACCACCACTCAGATTCTATACATCTAGACATTTTTTTCTTTAAAAACAAAGGAAACAAAATATCTACAACTGAAGGCTTGTCAGCACCTTCTTCCTCTATGTCCTTCCTTCTTTAAAGGGACCCATCCCGCACCCCAGATGCAGTCCTGGGCTCGATGTGCGTTCTTTCCGGCTGCGCCTCTGTGGTCCCTGCGTGTCCGTGCATGTGTGCGTGGCCACAAAGAATGCGTGTTGTGGAGGCTGTCCTCACCGCACCCGTGAGACGAGGAAACGGTGAGCAGCAGCATTTCAGAAAATCTGCAGAGGAGTTTCATCTAAACATCACGCAGGCATCTGCGTGTTTGGGGTCGCCCAGAGTTGTGCGTTCTTTGACCCCATTGCAGGCAGAATACGCTTGCCATTTCGTTGTCTTTCTCTACACATCTTTCCACCTTCCCATCTTTCTAAGTATTCTTTTTCAGGGCCGTGGAGCATAGTTGTTGATATACAATTCTGGGCAGACCGTTTAAAAAGCCCCCCAGTGGACAGTGGTGACCTTCGGGCTGAGTGGTGGGAATGGGGCCATTTTTACTTTTTAATGTATAACTTTCTATGCTTTTTGCTTTTCAACAATACACGTACACTATTTTATTTTAAAAATAATTTAAAAAACCTTGCTTTCTGCATTAAATATTCCAGAAAGGAGAACCCTCACCTTTCGTAGTGTGGGCAGGTCTTTGGATTTGGAGACCGAAACTGAATTTGCGCTCTCCAGCAAGCCACTGACTTTGCTTGTCTGTAAAGCAGACAATGTGCGTAATCTGGAGTCCCTGAGCGAGCTGTCAAGCCCCTGGGTCTGCAGGAAAGGGTTCTTCAGCAAAGCCAGAAAAAGCAGGGGCTCCTCGGAGACCCACAGACTGAGCTCAGAGGCCCAGGCGAAGGTCGGCCGAGCCACAGCGCCCCCACACCAGCTGCCTTCTGGGCTCCGAGGGCAGAACATCAGGGAGACTCAGAAAGAAAAGGCGCCCTCGGTCTCTTCAGTTCCTGACAGAGGTTTCCTTAGAGTCCTTTATCTGCCCTGTTAGCTGGAAATAGTTTTATAAAAAGGAGATTTCTGCAGTCCAACGCATCTCCTATGTCTGGGAGAGTTGTGTGTTACTTATTTGTGTCTTCGGACCGCCAGACACATATTAATGAGGGTCTCCGTCTCTGTGTCACAAAGCCTTACAGATTAACTGCCCTGGAAAGGAAAGCAAGGGCACTGGGGTTGTTTGTAGCTCACTTCTGCTCTTCAGCTGATCACCAGATGGAACCTGTGCATTTTACAGCCGCCCACTGTTAGCAGCGAATGGGGCTCCTTCAAGGGCAATAAGCGTGTGTGACGAAATGGAGGCCATGGAGGGGAGGGCCGCTGCTGTGATGAGTCCTCAAGGTTTCAGGGGGCCTTTGTGCAAGGCCAGGTGGGAGTGGCAGGGCCCTCCTCCAGCTGCTGCAGGGTGGAGGCTGCAGCAGACCCAGGACAGGGAGGGAAGCACAGTCCGGTTCAGGGCTTCCCCTGCTGACCGACCGATGAGAAGCCCCAGGAATCGGTTTCACTCTTTAAAGAGGAGAACAGTGAGAGATGTTTTCTCCAAGGTCATCCAGTCCTAACGTGGCATCGGCGTTAAAACCCCGGGAGGAGCCTCTTTCTGGGCACCGTCTCCCTCCCTCCCTCCTGGCTCTGCCTTTCCTCCACCAGGACAGACCATGACGTTGGGTCCCCTGCCGCTAGAGGGTCTGCGGAGGAGCAAGGGTGGGGAGATGGTGGGGAGAGGGCGCACGGGCATGTAGGCCTGGAGCTGGCGAGTCGGGAGCGGGTGGCGGGGCTGGCGTGGACCCCAGCCACTGCGGGGTCTCCAGAGGGCGGGCGGGGAAGACAGACCACTGACGAGACCCTTCCCCAGGGCGACCTTTGCAGGCCCTGAAATACATTCGGTTTTCTGTAAGAAAAGCAGTTCATTACTCCATCTAGGGAAAGTCTAGTTCTTTGGTGCCTAGAGATTTGACACGAGAATCGGCATTATTAGACTGAGTCAGAAAGCAACACGACTCTCCTGCCCACGGTGCCCTGTAGCCGTTTCCTGCGAAGTCTCAGCCTCTCAGGCCCGCGGCAGCCCCCAGCCCGCGTCAGTGTTGCTGAAGGAGAACAAGATGGAATGCAAATGCCTAGCAGTGCTGACCAGGCCCGACCGACGCCTCGCGTCCACGGGCACCAGCTTTCACGGTGAGATCCAGTGAAGGCGGTTCTTGCTTCTCCCACACACAGATTGCGTTGAACTAGAGAAGCAGCAAATCCCTTAAAGATGTGCTCTTTGACCCCTTATCTTCAGCCACGAATGTTGGCCAACAACCAGATAAACAAATGTAAACTCTAATCCACGTTCTGTAAGGTAGGCCATTCCTTAGAACTACCTAAGTGACTGTTGACCTGGGTGTAAATTCTCAAGACTGTGACCTCAAGCTCTTTTATGGACTTTTCTGCGTTTTGTTCTCACAGTAGATTATTTCAGTTGACAACGTATCTCTGCAGGAAGCACTTTGGAGGGACCATACAAATCGGCTTTGCGATTAAACCAGCAGCGCTCTCTGCTGCCTTAAATGAGCAACTGCACTGCCCGGCCAGGTGGACGGTTCTTCATAGAGCAAAGTGAGGCAAGGAGGAGAGAAAGCACAGCAGGAAGCTGCGGGCGAATTCAGGGAAGAAGAGGGGAAACACTTCCCTGAAGTCACACGAGATAACGTAGAGAAGCCACACCCACCAGGCCTGCCCGAGAAGAGGTTCCGGGCGCTTCTGGCTGGTCGGTCGGAGGGCTTCCTTTCGGGCAGCAGAGGTGAAGTGATGGGGGCCTCAGGCTTCTCTCCCCACTAAGGCTTCGGGCACTCACACTTGTTTGGGGGAGGAGCGCTGATCACCCTTTCACACTGAAAGTGCAAACGACGACGGATCATAGGCTGCGCAGTGTCCCCAGCTGGGGCGGGACGAGCTGTGGCGATGTCCTGCTCCCTGATGCACAGAGTCGGTGGCGGGACGCGTCCCTCCCCGAGGTGCATGTGTGCTGGTACAGTGACGGCTTAGAGGAGTGAGTGTGCGGGAGAGAACCTGTCTTAACGAAGTGAACAGAATGACTCCAGCTCAGATCGTTACATGCCGTCGACTCATTTTTCCCGTTGTCAACAGTCGGGCTCCACTTACCGGGTTTTCTGTTGGAAATCCAGCCCACTTACTGTTTTTTTAAATCATTGCATCTTCGTTGAAGAATCACTGACATATAAACTTCCAAGCTAGTTCAGGGTCTCTGTACACACCGTGCAAGGGTCCTCGTCACATTTATGTTTTCTGGGAGACAGCAGTTGAGTTGTACTCTCTCATCACGGTTCAGCAACTCAGCGCACTCACCCTATTTCCTGTTAGATCTGCAGACCTTTTTCATCTCCCAGCTGAAGTTTGTGCCCTTTGACCAAGCTCTCCCTGTTTCTCCCACCCCCGGTCTTGCATGATTACTTTTCTTCTCTGTTTTTATCCACTGGACTTTAAAACAGATCCCACGGAGGAGCGATGCCATATTTCTCTTTCTCTGCTTATTCCACTTAGCACAGTGCCTTCCAGGTCCCATCTGTGTTGTTCTAAGTGACAGGATTTCTCCATCTCATGACTGAATTGACTCCATTGCGTACGCAGACACCACATCTTTATCCATCCGTCCAGTGGCGGACAGTGAGGCTGTTTCCGTCGCTCGGCCATCCCGAATAACAGGCAGTGAGCACAGACTGCGAGGTCCCCTCGAGTCCTGCTTCTGCTTCTTGAACTTGATGGCGTGTGTCGGATGGGCGGGTCAGATGGCAATCATACCTGGACTTTGTTTAATCGAAGGCCTCTGGACCATGAAGTCTTGTTCTTTCATTGAATCTTGGTTATCATCCCAAATAAAGCTGGAAACTTAAGAGCTCAGCATTACTTTCTTTTAGGGACTTGTGGCCTCATTTTTAATTTTTGTCTCATTGAGGTAAGAACACTTGGGATCTACCCTGTGGACAGGTTTAATTGTTCATGCATTATCACTGACCCCAGGATACCCTTGTGTGGCTGATCTTATCCCGATTCATCCCGGTCAGCTTTATGTCTGTTGGTCACAGTGCCCCTGCCCTCTGCCCTCAAGCCCCTGGCAACCACCATTTCTGTCTTTGACTTACGAATTTGACTAGTCTAGATACCGTATATAAATCATGCAGCAATGTCTTTCATATTCTTAATGGCAGATTAAACATAGGAACTTCTAATTGTGGGTTTCTAGCCAAGGGGCAAGGGGTGAGGGAGATGGCAGTGTCAGTGCCACTCAGGAGGGGCTTCTCCAACCCTCAAGCTCAGCGCCTGTCTCTGCAGATGCAGGCCCCCGGCCAGGCCCCGGGTGCACCCTGCAGCCAGCTGGCCCCTGACTCCCAGCCCCTTCTCCTTCCAGGCAGACATCTTCTCTGGGGCCATCTTCATCAACTTGGCCCTGGGCCTGGATCTGTACCTGGCCATTTTCCTCTTACTGGTGATCACTGGCCTGTATACAATCACTGGTGAGTCCATTCACATGGCCCAGCAGTTCACGCCCGGGGACAGGCACGCGTGGAGGAGACAGGGAAGCTGGAAGCATGGCGTTCCCTCTCAGGGAAGAGAGGAACACCCAGGAAGCAGTTTGAGTTGTGGTTTCTGCTTGGCTCCAACTCATGGACCCTAACAAGCTGTATCGGTGACCCCAGAAAACTCCAGCACTGGCTGGAGTAGCCGTGAAAGCCCCTCATGGCAGGTGGGGCAGGGTGTGGCCTGTGTGTTGTGGAGAGAACTTGGCTGAGCTGGGAGAGCCAGGTTCAGGGCCAGAGAAGAGCAGGCGCATGAGGTCAGGTGGCAGCAGGGCTGGGGGAGCAACTGCATGTGACTGGAGGAGGGTGGTCAGCGGGGGTGCTGGGGTGCTGTGCGTCCTGAAGGTTCGAAGGAGGTCGCAGTGCCGGGGCCGAGGCAGACAGACAGAAGCGTCGAACTTGATGTAACAAGGATGGAGACGCTGTAGGAGGAATGGAGAGAGTGACGCATACAGAGATTTTTCAGGGACTTGAGAATGACTGGAGAAGCTGGGAGCACCAGTGACATTTTGGGGTCACCTTTGCAGAAGGGGTGCTCTGCACTAGTTAGAAGGGCAGGGTCAGCGACGGACCTTGCTGTCAGCTAGCGCCCCATCGCTTTGGGGCAAGAAATTACTTAGATGGTCTCGGGAAGGAGTGGACATACAAGTAACCCCTGGACTGTGTCACCAGACATCTTGCAGAGATGCCAGCTCTGGGTCTTCATTTGTGGAAGATGCTGCTTCTTAGCACAGAGGTGCCTTCTTGGCTTGGAAGAGCCCTCAAGCTCTTTCTCGTCACATGGGAAGAAGAGTCTGTGTCAGGCGAGATGCTGGAGGACCTGGAGGAGCAGCTTTCTCTATGGGACAGACAGCAGGGCAGGAAGGAAAGCGGCAGTGATGAGGGAGGGCCGGGGCGCCCAGAGGTGCGGGAGCCATGGGGAAGGAGCGGTCGTCCTCTCACATGACGTCAGAGGTGTTGTCTTCTTTCCTGCTTAGGGGGCCTGGCGGCTGTAATTTACACGGACACCTTGCAGACCGCCATCATGCTGGTGGGCTCTTTTATCCTGACCGGGTTTGGTGAGTGGGGCCGACAGGCTGGGAAGCTGGGGAGGCAGAGAGAGGGGCCGAGAAGAGTGAGGCAGCCTCCCTGCTGCTGCTGGTCATTCAGGCGGTCCTCCCAG